>JABUQX010096759.1:0-25897 GCA_015478945.1 Trachelipus rathkii
TTATATAAATATATAATAATACCTAATATATTATAATTATATATATATATTAATATATATATATATATTATATCTATTCTTAATTATATTATATTTCTATATATTATATATATATATATATACCTCTATATATTATACATTAATATCTTATATATATATTATATATACTCTATATATATAATCTATCTATACTATATTATATATATATATATATTAAATCTAACTTCTGTTTTGCTCATATCATCGAGTTGGTACTTACGAGTACTATAATATCTACCTCAATCACCTATACCTCCTCTCTTCTAATGACATACTCTTTTATATCTCTCGTAAATGACGATATATATTCTAATCCTATGAACTCTATCCACCTCCAAGGTGATATATCTAACCAGAGTATTCATTTGGATGCTCTCGCTATTGTTATATTATATTCTTCTTCAGTGAAGTTGTGACAAGTAGTGACAGTAAACTTTTACAATATATGCCAGAATCAGCGTTATGCTAAAATTTGTATCTGAAAACTCAAGAGCTTAAATTATATTTTACATTTTTTATTTGTGTATTTGGATTATCAGGAAAACTACGAGATAGCTTTAACAAAACTAATTACAAACTTCAAAGAATTCAGTTCCATAATTTCTCTTATGAAATAAGAATTTTTTTATTTCTTTTCTAAACAATAGAACTTTTCAATTCGGCTATAGAAAAAGAGTCGGGTCTCTCGGCCTTCCTGGGGGACGACGGGTTGGACTATTTCCCCCCCTCCGGGATGGGTCTCCGAATACCAACCCGCTACTTTTGGTATTTCCGGGCTGCTTAAGACGGGGGTTCCTCACACCTCATCCTCCTACGGAGGTAATGGTAACTAGGTCCCCCTTCTCTGTGCGCGCGAGTTTGGCTCGCTGCTGCAGCACTCGATCCCGCTACACAACACATTTTCTATCAACGTTGCTCGCCTCGAGTCACATCATATCGTTTTTTGTTTCGTTCCTAACTCACTTCCCGTAGTTTTGAGAGATATATAATAATTCAAAATAATTCAAATTAAAAATATTTTTCTTTTTTCTAATTTTCCTAATACATAAATAATTATTTTATTGATCATCTTCTCCAATATATATGATTTCAGTTTTTCTTCACTTGTCCTATGTATATGACTCTTATCGAGATATAATCATGCGGCGTACTTCTCTTTTCTAGTTTGGCCTAGAATACATAATACAATAATACAATAATATTAATTTCTCAATATATGAAGATTTAAAAATAATATTAAATTATTACTCTATGTCCAAATTTAATAATAATGCCCTATTTTATCTTATTCATTCCAACTCGTTGCCATCTCAAATTTTCCAAAGTTAGACCTCAGTAGTGCAATAGTATCTATAGTATCATCTCCATCATAGTACAAGTACATATGGGTTCTTATAATACACTTTAGCAAGTTACATCTAAGTTAACAACTTATCAGTACTTTCCTTAGTCTACCATATAAAATGTACATCTTAAGTATCCAAATATCAAGTAGCTTGTGTACTTGATACCAAGCCTGAATATTCTATTATAATCTTAATTATTATATATATCTATATATCTTATATATTATATTTAATATATATATATCATATATTATTAATATTATTATATATATTTGCCATATATGATTGTGAGTTAAATAGCTACTATATAATATATATATATAAAATCAACACACCACTCCCACCCACTATTATATATTAATTTATATGAATTTAGAACTAAAGTCATAACTATTTTGTATGATTATTACTGTACTTCTTTCTCTATCTTCCTTTGCCAACCATCTTATCTTCAATCTAATCCTTATATTTTCTATTTTATACTGCTATCTTTTATATTTCTAATAACGCTTTTATTTTATTTATATCTCTTCTATTATTTATTCTATAATAGTTCGTTATATAATCCCCTTCCTTATGATTTTGAAAGGCAGAGGAGTATAGGTTAAGAAGCGAACTTTATTGGACAATAATAAAAAAAGGGTGGATTTCCCCCCCCAAGACCCGTAGGTTGATAGAGTATGAGGCCAAGGTGCAGCCAAGGCTGTAAGGTCGAGGGTTCGGCCTGAAAACACAAAAATGTGGTACGTCGGCGACGGCGGCGGGGTGTTTGGTTGTCTTAATACGTGTATGAGCTCTGCTCGATGCTGCATTGACAGACCGTCCTGGCATGTTATCGATGAGTGGGCGAATTCCTGGACATTATTTTATCGCATACGACGTGCATTGCCTGTCGCAGGTCGGAGGTCCTGGAGATTGGCAGCTGTGGATCCGACGTTTCAGGTATCCCACAAATGTTCGATTGTTGAGGTCCGGACTATATTCTGGTCACTCAAACGCCGTAATTTGAACCGTCTAAGGTAGTCGTTCACACGTTGGGTCTTGTTTGTCTTGCATTTTCATATTAAGATGAAAGGTCACATGTAGAGGGAATGTAAGACATATGGTTCGAGATGTTATGATAACTACGGTGTAGAGTGCCTCATCGAAAGATGTGCCAACTCGTAGGCCGATAAAGAGAGCCTCCCCACCAAACCGACCCACCTCCAAACGGTGGCACCTGCGGCACATTGCTCGAACCTCGTCAGTCGTCGGTATACCCTAGCACGTCTGTCCGAGGCGTACAAGACCCTCTCATCTCCGTAAAGAGCACTTTGCCAATCGCGTCGATCGTTCAAGGATGTTGTTTTCGGGCAATTCAGTCGCCCCTTTTGATGTGCCGTGGTGTGCTGTGGACCTATGCGGCCTCCGGGGCGGGTAATTATTGTTGCGCAAGGCGTCGACGCCTGCATGGTCACTGCCATGTACCTCCCCCAGCTGTGTCTGCAAATGTCGTGCCGTTGTGGCGCTCTCGTATGCACGCAGACGTATGAATCGGTCTTCCAACGTGGCCCTGGGACTAACTTGTTTCGCCGGCGATCATTGTCAGGGTTCCCCTGTACGTTGGACCACCGTGCATGTTGTGTGCGCTACAAAAGACCGTCGACCAAGTGCCGATACCTTGTCTTCGGTTGGAGTGTTTTATCTGCACGCACTGATCCTATGAAGCTACGCCATCTCTCCATGTTATCGAAGTTGTCGTACGTAATTATCTCGTCGATTATACCCGACATAACTACCCACTCTCCAGTGATCTAGTTACGTGGTTATGTTTTCATATAATTATTTATCGTGACGGTGATTATAAGGCTACTAATACTGTAGTTAGAATTCTCTGGGTGGTGTTTACATATGTTATCAAATAATAGCGTGTTATGATATGTGTGTGTGTAGGTGTATTATACATATAGGGTATAGTAGGGCTCCTATGTGATTTTCATTGACGATATAGGTCATTTATACTGTATAGTGATTATATATACGTATTATTTTGATATACAGTATATATATTTTATTAATATATATTAATATGTAATATTAATATATATTATATTATATATATTAATATATATATATATATATATATTATATATATAATATATATATAATAATATAGTATTAATATATATAATAATATATATTAATATGTATATATATATTTATTATTAAAATATAATATATATACCTATTTCTTGGTCCCATATACTCATCCGTCGCCCAAATACCCCCCCCTGCGTACACGGGTCTTGGGTTTGACACCACCAATGGGCTCGAGCCCTGGATTTGTCCGGGTGGACGTATCGAATTTGCGTCGTTGTTCGCGTTCGTGACAGCAAGTTTTAACTAGTATACTTGATATATAATGTGGCAATTAGATTTAGGAGTATCACAAAGTTGACTATTTATGTGAGACAAGTTAGTATAGGAAGTGAGGGAATTAGATTAACATATGAAATATCGAAATTATAATTCTATTTATACTATGCTCATAACGAAGCGAAAAGGGGATAGCATAAGTGTATAACTAAAATGGATATTATAGTCTATATAGGTAGCGAATCAGAGTTAAGCTCTTTAGGGGTATAATTGCAGGGTGAACGCTCACATTAATGTAGTAAGGGGTGTAGCAATTTGTGGTGGTACCGAGTATTATCATTGTGAGTATTATTGATATTATGTCTGTGAGGTGGTGAGCTTATGTTTTATATATGATAATGATGAGTAGTATGATGGGGAATGGAAGACTTATCCGACTTGGGGAACTAGATGAAGGGTTTCAGAACTATATTCTAAGCTTGGGTCATCACGTGAATCTATATACCTCATTTTCCCAGGTTTCATGAAACTTGCAATCACATAGTATGATTAGGGTGGCGCGGTTGTTGTCGCTTGATATGTATTCGTTGGCTATCATACTATGCATCGGGCTGCTCGTCAGTACTATGTCGGCCCCACATGTAATTATGTATGCTCATTCACGATTGATAGCATATAACAAATTAAATACATTTCCTTTATCTTTATTGACATTTATATATTGTAGAAATTTGACGATGGTGTGCTGTGATCCGCAAGTCCTGTTTAAAATCATACACATAGTTGACATTTTTTTGCCAGGTGGGTCCTCTACGCTATTTAGTGATATAGATCGATCACATGCTTACTTTGAGCGAGTCAGAGCACCGGAGGTCTAGTATGCTCTAGTGAATTACGTCCATAGGACGCACTACCGGTCCTGTAATATCTGTCTTGCACTATCGGTAGCAAATGGTGACCTTACTATCTTGTCTAGTCGCCCTTAGTCTTTTTCAGTTAGTGTATATTCCTGCATTAATAGTTGTATGTTCAACTTTCTCAAGCCTATCAAATGTTGTTTACATGCACGGGAGTTGAATAAGTGTCATGTGTGAACTCACAGTATTCAGCCTAGCCGGTGGGTTTTTACTACAGTGACTCACACAGAGAAATGGCTTGGCATTTTTCGTGTATGAGAGAAGGTGCTGCACAATGTTGAGGAGAGTACTTGTTGGTGATGCCATACTCTATTCCTATCAGCGATATCTTGTGGAAGATTTTGCAAACAAAACTAGTTTCACTTCACGTACATCATCACTTACACTCACATCACCCATTAGTTAACAAGGGAAGTAGCTTTTATATGGGTGAGGAGGCTAGTCCTATCGTGTTAATAGTCACTGATATTAGTACGCTGTTCCCAGCTGAGTTATAATATATCATCTATCTATCTCTTTAATCATATTATATATCATTCTATATCTATAATCTCATATTTCTATATTATAATGTATATATATATATACTATATAATATTATATCTCTTCTATATAAATATAATACTTATATATATTTATATATATATCCTTATATTATTTATTATAATATATATATATCTATATATATATATAGGAATCTTTGTGATAATCAAAAGCTTCTCCATATATCATCATATATATTTAAATATCATTATTATTACATAAATGTCTTACAATTATATATAATATTAATAATTAATACTATAATCATATTACTATATCTAATATCTATAATCTATTACTATATATATATCTATATATCATATCTCTTCTAATATATATTATATCTATTTTTAATATCTCTATTATTATATATATATTTATTATCAAATTATTTATATTACAGGGAAATGCTCAAATAAGCGAGGGTATCATTTCATATATATTATAATATATCTATCTACATCTAATACATCTTGGTAACATAACATAATTGTATCTTAACATGAATATTAACTATTGTTTCATGATAGAATGCTTACATCTATAGTTATTTAGTTACATTTATTTTTTAAACACTTTTTCATTACATTGCCTATACTATATAATCCATAAGCTGATATTGTTTGTTACTATTGATTACATACGCTTTGGTTATCAAATACGTGTATTATATATATTATTCCAATGTCTTCAAACTGTTCTTCACTGTTTTCTACTTGTTCCAAATATTGGTATTTCTTCTTACCTTACTATCATACCACTCACAGTTTCAAAATTAAAGTTTCTCTAATTTATTGTATGAAACAATTTATTATTTTAGGATGTGAGTAAAGTACCAGCTCTAGCGGTATCTTCCATATACCATCACTCTCAGCCATCAACATTCATATTCGTGTATCGAGAGTGAAGTTAGTCCGCGTTATATTCTATTTGGGGTTGCTACACATCACACTAACCAGGGTGGGCGCGGGCCGTATGCAGGCGCGAGGAATGAGCGTGTCGCTTGCGAAGCCGCTCTGATTTATGTAATGTGGCAGCAGTGCCGAACTTTTAATAGTGGCCAGTAGATAGACTCCGCTATTTAACCGCACTCAACTTGTACTACATATGACGCCTAGATGTACTTATGCCCTAATGCGATTAGTGGTGAAGAATGTTATTAGTGTATTGAGGGTATGAATAAAGAAACATCAAGGAATGCTTTATGTCTATTGCGGTGAGTATATATATATATAATATACGCGAAGAATGGTTCTAAAGCGTTTGCCAATAAAGTTAAATAGGCAGCGGCTGAGGAGCTTGTGATATATTTATGGATCATATGAATGTTATAGAGCGTAATTTATGATATAGGTATATAACTAGTAGTATTGTAGGGTTGTGATATACTGGGTCGAAGAACTACTTGAGGACTACATAAAATTAGTGTACCTCTGTCTATGTCAAAACGTCTTAAAAATGGAGAATTTTGCTTCTATTCACGGGTAGATGTTATGGTAATTGGGGTTGTTTATCAGTACAAAATAGTATTGTTTATCGATGAGGCAAGTATTTTATAATATATACATGTTGTATTTGAATTTAATTGGATGATTTGAATTAGGGCTCTTTGAGTTAGAGAACAGAGAGAATATGAGATACAGCATAAGATTCAATATTCGGGTCTCACTTCAATAAATAAGAAAATTGTGAAGGACAATATGATTGATACAACTACTTGTACCTAATAATTGTTTAGATGAGAAATAAAATATGTTACTCTCGTGACACCATTTAAGTGGTGTGTTGCACACTAGACGCATAGGTAGACTACTTGGCATTTTTTATCCATGTTTCTAGACGTCGGAGCTAATTGAAGCTTTATCTAACATCTGCTAGCTATGAGGAGATGATAGGAAAATGTGTTACGATGCGTGCGTGATGTGCTGTTGATGTAATACACACCCGAAGACTGTTGGTAACTCTATTAGGGTTTTCGGAAGGAATCTTAAACTTTACTGGAGCGGGCCATTTCTCGGGTGGGGGCGACCACCTTTTGTTTCCCGAGAGTGTCCACTCCTGCTCGTTCATATCCGAGCTCCTCTCGCATTATTGGTCTGACTCTGTCTCGCTCCGGCTCCGGCTCCCTCTTCGGCTCAGCTCATTGTTATACCTTCTTCTCCGATAATATAAGACTTCCAAGCATTAACGTAACTAGATAATTTTTATGGATGTAATGAAATTGAATGGCATTTACTGACATCTTTAAGTCCTTAAAATTACAACTTAGATATTTTTTAGAAAAATCGATTATGGAAATACAAGAAAATAAAGTTACTATTTCAAGAAGCTAAATTTTAAATTTACTTCAACCAAATTACTTAAACAATAGAAATATAATTTTAAGCAAAAGCAGTTTTTTTGTTTCGTTTTTTTTTTTTTTTCTTTTAAAAGAGGTAAATCTTATTATTTCAACTTTCTACTAAAGGAAGACATTTCAAATGTAAGGTGATTGTCCTTGATATCAGATGTAATTATAATTTTCTCAAAACAGATTTTTTATTATATTATATTATATATATATTATATATATACAGTATAATATAATTTAATTAATATATCAAATAATATATATTATATAGAATAATATAAATATAATATATATATAGATATATAGCTAATTATATATACATATATATAAGAGTATATTATTAATATATATAAATAAATATATAATATTATCTATATTATATTATAATTTTTATTTATATATATTATCTATCTTTATATAGTATAATTTTATATCTTTACATGTTATATATTATATATATATATATAATGATATATCTAAGTATATATAATATTATGAAACTATATAATAATAATTATTTATATATATATATATATTATTTATATTATATTTAATCTCATCTATATATATATATATATATTAATATATTATAATATATATATTATATATATATATAATATATATTAATATATATATATATATATATATATATATAATATATATAATCATTATTTCACATATTTTTTAAAAATATTTCTTTGATACTGCCTTTCTATTTACGATTTTATGGTTTCCGCTCTGCATTTAGGAACTATTTGGAGTCTCGTGTAATTGACTTTGACATATCCAAAGCATTTGACGGGTATGGCACGCGTCACTGAATTCTGGTCCTCCTTTGGGTTGGATTGGAAAAAACTATTCGATATTCGTACCTAGTAATTGGTTGTTGTAATTTATAGTTTCGTGCAGGTTTTAAGAGTGGATATTAAAAAAATTGCAATTGACCAACTTCTTAAAAGCTAAAGGAGGTGATCATTCAAAAATGATATCGATATGATGATGATGATCATAAATTTACAATTTACAATGGGAGACACCCTTTAATCAGGCAGTAAGAGGGTTAGTGAGAGGGAGAGAGAATGGATTACTTTGTCAACTGCTCTCAGGGGATGACCGAGACTCCTTTAATTAATTATGCCAGTTACAGACTATTGTCGGCACTGTTAAGTGCCTATTACCATAGGCATATAAGATACAGTAGCTTGACTGAAACCGACTGAATTAATCATAATTTTAAAATGATTAGATTCAGGGAGAAAAACTATTTGATTTGCAAGGGAGGTCTCTCTCTCTCTCTCTCTCTCTCTCTCTCTCTCTCTCTCTCTCTCTCTCTCTTTCTCTCTCTCTCTCTCTTCTCTCTCTCCTCTCTCTCTCTCTCTCTCTCTCTCTCTCTCTCTCGAGTACTGGTTGCAATCACTGAACTCAATCTTGATAAGCAACTATCACAAAACTAAAACACTTCTTAATCTAGACAGCTTAAGAACCGCGAAATCTTTTGATTGGATCAAGCTATATTGGGTTGAAAATGAACCAGAATGTAGCCTGTTTCACACAGACTCACTTGGTTCATTTGCACAGTTTGATTTTGACACTTCTGCGTTAGATCGATATCACAGTGAGAAACACTTTCTCTCACCTTCAATTTCATGAATATATAAAACAGGCGAGTCGCAAAGTTATTTTAGAGAGAATTGAAAAAATTTTTCTTTACAAAATAAAAAGATGTTAAACATAACATTTATTATTTTAACAGAATATTTAAATAACTTTAAGTTTATATTTACTATTTAGTATTATATCGAAGTATCGTACGATCTTTGAATATATATATATATATATATATATATATATATATATATATATATAATATATATATAGTATATAATATATTAATATATATATATATATAGTATATATTAATATATTTATATATTATATATATATATATATTATATTATATATATATATATATATCTATAATATAAATATATAATATAATAGAATATATATATATATAAAATATATATATATATATATAATATATATATATAATATATATTATATATAATATATATATATATATATATATATATATATATATATATATATATATATAATATACATATATATATATATATATATATATATAATATAAATATATATATATATATATATATATATATATATATAATTTCTAGGATATGTTATATATATATATATATATATATATATATATATATATATATATATATATATATATATATATATATATATATATTATATATATATATTTTTTTAGTAGTGATTGGTACAAGTATGCGATCCCTACAACTTTTCTTAAAAAGTATAAGAGGTACATAGATCTGAAACTTGAATATAATCTATGTATGTTGTTAAGCTCGAAACAGGGTAAATTTCAAGTCTCTAGGATGTATATAGAGGGGGGTCGCCCCCGAGGGTCGATACGGATATTGCGCTTACGCCCTTGTTGCGGAATCTGAGCAAGCGAGATTAGGCCTAACAAGCGTTCGGGCGACCGACCACCTGGAGGTCAAACAGACCGAAGGTCTGTTTGGCCGACAGACGCAGACAGAGCGCGCGTGCGCATACACATACACATTATTATTATTATTATTATTACGTCGAAGATTCGATTTCCGAAATCGAATCTGAGTCGAACAGGAATCGTTTTTTTACGCACTCCGACTCTGTATTCCGCCACGGTTTCTTCTTCGCATCCTGTTTTGACTCCGACTCCGATCGTAAGCCTGCCTGCGACTCCGAACTCATCGTATCGTGCTAAAATTTGGAGGGGTGTTAGATGATGAGGTAACCTCATTGTATACGAAGTTACGTCCCCATGGGTCCCCCGAAGGGGGACCCCACCCCATTAAAAAAAAAATTTAAATTGATCGTATAAGACTGAAATTTGGTGAGAGGATTCAGAGTGTAATTTCTAGAAAGAGTTAGTATTGGATTCTGAGGAGTTGGCTCCGGCACCGGTGCTGGAGCCGCTGCGGTGCCAAGTTAATAAACATTCGTATAACAACAATATTGGTGTCTTTATATATGTTATTGGATCTGTAGATTTCGAAAATAATGGTTTCAGAACCATGAAGAAAAAAAAAAAATAAATAAATAAATAAAAAATAAATAAAATTTCTTATTCTTTTTGTTTATAACGTAAAAATTCACGTTTTTACATACCCTAAATCAGTAAATCAGTAAATCAAACAACCCTCCCCACTCCCCCTCCCCCATCCTCCCTACCTCCCATCTATTGATCTATTGATTCAAGTCACATTTCGAGTATCATTTTGGATAAACATAACATAAAATCAAGTTCTTTATACAAAGATCAAACAATATATGCTGACGTAACAAAGTTTTCACATTAATAAAGCTTACTTAGCATCATCTGAACTATGAATATAACCCACAACGACAAACTTAGCCCATCTTAAACAGGAATAAAAGGTTAACGTTAACAAAGTTTCACACTTAACAACAGTAAAGTAACTACCATAACATCCAAAAACGTAACTTATTCACACTTTGTCAAACATGTCTCTAACATAGCAATGTTAATTTTACATTAACATGGTAATATTTAACAAAAATTTACTATAACCTTGTGTAATTATCATACAGACCAGCCGAAAGTATGCTAAGTCGTAACAAAGTTTTCAATATTAAAGTAAAGTCAAACATAACAATTACCAGAACTAAAGAATATAACTATACAACGACAAACCTGACACATTCTTAAGCAAGAATAACTGCTAACAATTAACAAACGATCCAAACTATCAAACAGTAAAGTAATAACAAGATCTCACAAAAACATCAATCCCATCATACTTTATAACCCATATGCTCCACATGACAATGTTAATTTTAGCATTAACATAATAATAATTAACAAAAACATTAGGCATAACCTACCTAACCAGCATAATACCTAATGGTTAAAAGCAAAAACAAAGTAAAGTTTTACTCTCTGTAAAGCTAAAATATGAACATAACGTACTTAACACACAACAACCAGCCGAATAAACAGCTATCATTAACAACTTAAACAATAAAGCGAACATAGGGGGAAGTAAAACAAGTCTTTTCATTTTTATAACGATATAAATTTTTCATTGAAAAGAGCGTTTTATAAATACATAAAAACATAAGTTTATTTTTAAAATATATTAATTATCTAATCAGAAAACATAGGATTCAACATAACCTTTTGGGGGGGGTAAACCGTTTTTTTTCTATAATATCTCTCTAAAGATTCAACAACCTTTGAAAGAATGTAAGTATAAAGGCCTTCAGCGGCACTAAACCATTTTTCGGCATATTTTGATTCAGCAGCACTCATTCTCTCATACAAGAGAGAAGTAAACTCATCCAGGCTGATAGTTATTAATGCATTCCTGTATACTGCATTATACGGGAAACCACATGTGTTTCGGTGTAAATATCATAGATTACACCCTGTGCTATATGTATTTATGTCCTAAGTATGTCAACATCGTTAAGATGCGATGTTAATTCGTTTTTTATTTTAAGCAATGCTGTAATATTTTCAGGTGTTCGAACCGTGAAACCTATACATGTGCGATAGAAGGTCACACAATCGATAGGTTTCCAGTAGTGGCGTACATCAAGGGTTTTAATATTGTCACACAAATCAAAAAACGAGAAACACAACGTCTATTCTATTAGAACCAACTTACGTTTGATGTTCCCAGTTAGATATTTTCACTAAGCGCGATCTTTCGATAACAAACACTTATTCCTCTATCCATGCAGTCTGCGAATATCCGATAATCCTTAGATGAATCCATAGCACAAACGAATAAAGGTCTATTATTTGACCTCTGGCAGGAATACAAGCAACGTAACGACCGCCATTTGTTTAACCGAATTAAAATATAAATGACAACATCGTTGGGAATAACTAAGCTCCTCGTGAAGCGAATATCAACAACAGGTGTAAGAGGCGAGGAGATGTCATGCGTACCAGTAGCAGCGAAAAAAATGTCCTAACTGTGCGGAATCGTATACGCAAACAACCCTTATAGGTAATGAGATTCTTTCTTTCAACCAATCAGAAGAAAGTAAACAAGAATACAACGCACGAACGAACCATATGCAGTTCAAAAGGGGTTAATATTCTCGTTAGACCAACAAACAAACACACAACAAACAACAACAAGAATAACATAGTACAAAATAAGTTCTTTATATAACAACCAACGAAAATATATGCTAACGTAACATTTTTTTTCAACATTAATAAAGCTAACATAGCATTACCGGAACTAAAGAAATATAATGTAGCAATAACAAATCTAAACCACCTTTTGCCGCTAGAAATAAACAACTAACATTCACAAAGTTCCATACTTAACAGGCAGTAAAGTACCTAGCACATACATACAAAACGTAACTATTCAACACTTTTTTTCAGGCATACATCTCTAACATAGTCATTGTTTAAATTTTCATTAACAACTGATTTACGTGGCATTTAGAGTATCATTTCGAACATAGCACAAAAAAGAGTTCTTTATATACTAAACCATCGAATATAGCTAAACATAACAAGTTTTTCTATTAATAAAGCTAACAAAATAGCAATCATATGAACTAAGAAAAATAATGTACAACGCACAAAACTCAACACAACTTAAGCACGAATAAAGGGTTAACATTAACAAAGTCCACCCCTAACCCCCTTAAAGTAACCAAAATTTCAAACAAAAACGAACCCATTTAATACTTTTTCCAAGAATATCCTAGCCAATTAAGGTTAAATTTTCAATAGACGCTGTAATATTTAAGAGGATTTATCATAATATTATCCAATTATCATACAGACCAACGAAAAACTGTAAACATAACAAAGTTTTATCCAAACATAACACAAAAATAAGTTCTTTATATACTAACCATCGAATATATGCTGACGTAACAACGTTTTTACATTAATAAAGCTAACATAACATAACCTGAACTAAGAATATAATGTACAACGACAAACCTAACACACCATACGTACGAATAAACCACTAACATTAACAAACTTCCGCACTTAACAACAGTAAAGTACCTAACACTTCGTACAAAACGCAACCTATTCACACTTTTTCAAGCATATCTCTAACATATCAATGTTAATTTTACATTAACATCGTAACATTTAACAAAAGTTTAGCATAAACCTGTCTAATCATCATACTGACAAAGAATATAATGCTGACGTAACAAATGTTTTACATCAACTTCGTAACATTTAACAAAAAAAACAAAAAATTCATCATAACCTCGTCTAAATATCATAATCCCCCTCGAATAATTGCAAACATAACAAAGTTTTAACCAAACATAACAAAAAAATAACAAAATTTTATCCTGACATAGCATAAAAATAAGTTCTCTGAATAAAATATCACAGTAAAACGTAATAGTTTACTGATTTTAAAAGCAGTAAATAAGTAAATAAGTAAATCAAAACTACCATCTCAAGCAAGTCCCTACCCCCCCCCCCCGGCTGTGATCTATTGAACTATTGATTCAACGTCATATTCGAGTATCATTTTGGAAAAACATAACAAAAATAAGTTCTTTATAATACTGACCTACGAATATATGATTAACCAACAAAGTTTTAGCATCAATAAAGCTAACATATCATCACCGCAACTAGGAATATAATGTACAAATGCAATTTGCTTTGTCTGCTTTTAACCATTAGGTATTATTCTGGTTAGGTAAGGTTATGCTAAATTTTTTGTTAATTATTACTATGTTAATGTAAAATTAACATTGTCATGTTGGAGATATGGTTGATAAAGTATGAATGGATTGTGTTTTTGTGAAGCTTGGGACACGCCAACTTTAACTGTTATAAAGTTTGGAACGACGCTTAATGTTAGCAGTTATAATTCTTGCTTAAGATGTGTCAGGTTTGTCGTTGTATATTAGATTCTTAGTTCTGGTAATGTTATGTTGACTTTATTAATATGAAAACTTTGTTACGTTAGCATACTTTCGCTGGTCTGTATGATAATTACACAAGGTTATAGTAAATGTTTGTTAAATATTACCATGTTAATGTAAAATTAACATTGCTATGTTAGAGACATGTTTGACAAGGTGTGAATAAGTTACGTTTTTGAATGTTAGGGTAGTTACTTTACTGTTGTTAAGTGTGAAACTTTGTTAACGTTAGTAGTAGGAGAGCTATTTTGCACGTGTTGGTCATTTTGACCACAGCTCCCAGGAACCTACCTGAGGGCATTTGAAGCCCAATTTTTTACCTTTTTTGACCTTTTTTTGGGCTTGACCTTTTGGGCCTTGACCTTTTTTGAGCCCAAATTTTTTACCTGCCCTTGACCTTTTTGGGCCTTTACCTTTTTGGGCCTTGACCTTTTTTTCGACCAAACCTTTGATCTTCCATGGGTCATTTTTGGCCCACGGTATTTTTTGAGAACCCTAATTTTTTGGCAACCGTAATTTTTTGAGAACCCTAATTTTTTGAGAACCCTAATTTTTTGAGAACCCTAATTTTTTGAGAACCCAAATTTTTGAGAACCTAATTTTTTGACAACCCTAATTTTTTGGCAACCCTAATTTTTTGGCAACCCTAATTTTTTGCAACCCTTCGAAGAAGGGTTGCGCCAAACGGTTGCGTCAGCAACCGTTGTACGTATTACCCCCCTATTTTATGCCCCCCTAATTTTTTCGACCCGTGGGTCCATTTTTGCCCACGGGTAATTTTTGGCTAAAACCTTTAGGGGTTTAGCCTTTTTGAGTCTTTACCTTGTTTGACCATGAATATTTCGGATTAACCTTGCCATATACCATGGGTCATTTTTGACCCACGCCAATTTTCTGGCCACTCGTGGCCCACCCGTCATCACATATTTCGTTCCTAACATGTAACGCATGTATGGACCTACCGCTAACTTGAACACCTTACACACGTGCGCGTGGCACACACACACACACACACACCACTTATACACACATTCACTATGACACTTATACCCACACAAATTCACTATGACACTTACATTTTACCATAGACACTTAACATTTACACTTATACACACGTGCGCGTACGGCGCACACACATACACACCCTTGACAGATACCATGGGTCAATTTTTGCCACACGTAATTTTTTGTCCCTTCCTTTAGGGATTTAGCCCTTTTTTGATGTCTTTAACCTGTTTGATCAATGATATTTCGTACCCTTAACTTGCCATATACCAATGGGTCATTTTTAAACACCACGCTAACCTGATGGCCTTTGATGGTTCCAATCACCGTAAGAAGTATCTAGTGATGTTCTATTAGTGTTCTATGAGTATTAGATGAGTGCCAGGTGAGTGCAGTGAGTGCCAAGTGGTGCCAAATGAGGGCCAATGAGTGCCAAGTGAGTGAAAATGAGTGCCAAGTGAGTGCCCATGAGTGCGAAGTGAGTGCCACATAGTGGCCAACTGAGTGCCACTGTTTTCAAGCCTTTTCTAGCTCCTCCCCTGAGCCTAGAATAGCCTAATATGGGTGTCTACCCCTAGGTTATAAGGTATGCGTAATCGATTGGTGTATATTACAAGCTGCTAGAATGCTTCATACTATGAGTTAGTCTTTTTTATCACTTATAGCCTATATATATATTATATTACTTGCACACACTCCACATACACTATGACACTTATAAACACATTCACTATGACACTTATACAAACTATGACACACTTATAGGCACTTACACTCTCCATAGACACTTACATTAAAACCATATACACTTACACTCACGCACATCCACACACAGATACACTTACACTCAACACTCGATATTTTGATGCCTCAACTTGAATGTCTCAACTTTGATGCCTCAACTTTTGATGCCTCAACTTTGGATGCCCCAGCATAAATGCCTCAGCATTAATGCACTCAACTTTGATGCCTCAACTTTGAAGTTTCAACTTTGATGACTCATCTTTGATGACGTCATCTTTGATACCATCTATTTGATGATTCATCTTTGATGAAATCATCTTGATGGATCAATACTCTACCCTCCATTACAGAACAGAAGTTAATCTTAATGTCTTCAAACCCCTAGTTCACAAAGTTAACCACCAGGGGCTCAGCGTGAGCCTTCGCGCAAAGACAAGCCAATGCCCGCACCCGCAGGTGCGACCCGCCCGCGTCCCCGCCCGCCGCGTGCGCCCCCGCAGGCGCAATATTTCCGCGTACCGCCCGGCCCGCGCGTGCGACCGCAGGCGCAATATTTCCGCGTAACCTGCCCCGCCGCGTGCGCCCGCAGGCGCAATATCCGCGCGAATGAAAAATATATATACTATAAGTCATTCATTTTTATTTCATATTAAACATTTTCAAAGAATTTCTTTCAAATATACTATGAGTCATTAATTTTTATTTCATCCTTAAACATTTTTTATTAAAAACAATTTTGAATTTAAATTATAAGATGCTCATTACAGACCTATTATTAAACACATATATTTATTAACATTATTTTTACTTAATACCTTTTTACTTAATACTTTTAATTTATAAATTTTTAAAAATTGTATGTAAGAAGAAAAACCAGAGTGTCTGATATATAATCATATTTTATTTTACTACAATTGAACGAAATTTTATTAAAAACATTAACATTACATACCCTTAAAGCAGTAAATCAAGTGTAAATCAATGAAGGTGTTACCTACACCTAGGGGGGGGATTAGTATCTTTTGTTTTACTGCTTTACTGCTTTACTCATGTTTTACTGCTTTAACTTTCCTGCTTTACTGCTTTTAACTCATATGTTTTTACTGCTTTAACTCACATATTTATTAAAATTACATACCTTAAAGCAGTAAAGCAGTAAAACAATAGAGGTGTTACCTAGCAACAAGGGGATTAGTATGCTTTTGTTTTACTGCTTTACTGCTTTAATTTCTGCTTTACTGCTTTAACTTTCTGCTTTACTGTTTTAACTTTCTGCTTTACTGTTTTACCTTTCTGCTTTACTGTTTTAACTTTCCATATGTTTTACTGCTTTTAACTCCATATATTATTAACATTACATAGCTTAAAGCAGTAAATCAGTAAATCAATAGAAGTGTTATTACCTAACACAAAGGGATTAGTAGCCTTTTGTTTTACTGCTTTACTGCATTTAAACTCTCTTGTTTAAACTGCTTTTAACTATCTGCTTACTGCTATTAAAACTCTCTGCTTTAACTGCTTAACTATCTGCTTTTACTGCTTTTAATAACTTTCTGCTTTACTGGCTTTAACTCATATATTTATTAACATTATGTGTTTTATTTTGTTTTAATACTTTTTATTTATTTTTATTCTTATTATTTTTATATTTTAACTTTTATATTAATTTTATTTTGTGTTTTTAATACTTTTTTATTTTTATTCTTTTTTAATTCTTTTTTTATTTTATTTTTAATAGCTTACTTATATTATTATTTAATTTTTGGTTTAATACTTTTTATTTTATTTCTTTTTATTCTTTTTATTTTATTTTTATTATTTTACTTTTTATTATTATGTAGCACAGGTTTTTATCCTTTTTATTTATAATTCTTTTTCATTCTTTTTATTTATTTTAATTATTTTGACTTTTATTGTTATTTTATTTAGTTTTCATACTTGGTGGGTGGAATTATTTTTATTCTTTTTATTTTTATTTTTATTATTTTTTTACTTATATTATTATTTAATTTTTATTATTTTTATCATTATTAAATTGGTGTATTTTATTTCTTGCTTTCTCCTCATTATATTTAGTCAGACACACACACATACACACACACACACACTTACACTTATAGCACACATTCCTATGACCACTTATACACACATTCATCTGTGCCACTTACATTACCATAGACACTTACATTTACACTTATACAACACACACAGATTTACTTACAAGATTTACTTACACTCACATTTTTCCGATTTAGCTTAGACACTTACATTTAAACTTACACACACACACAACACACACGCACCCTCACTTACACATATAACGTATAATACACGCACACTCACTTACACACCCCCACACGCACATTCACTTACACATATAACGTATAATTTTTAAAACATTTTATTGTTTTAATTAAACACGTACATTTAATTACTCACTCAATTATAACTAAAATTATTTCAAAGTTTCTTTTCTTAAAACTTCTATAATAAATCAATCATTATCTTTGAACAAAGAATTTATTATTAACTGTTAATACTTTTTGTTTATAAATTTTATAACTATCAAGTTTTAAAATAATTTTTACTAAAATTTTATGAAATTTTATTAAAAACATATATTTTACGTACCTTAAAGCAATAAATCAGAAAATCAGTAAAGTCAGCCCCTAGCACCCCTCTACACCAAGCTATGCCACGTTTTGTTCTTTTGACTTACTGCTTTACATCATCTTTAGCGATGTAATAAGTATAAAAATAACAAATAAGTTCTTCTCTGCTAACATAACATGTATTTTATTAAAATCATTCTTAAGGTTTTTATTTAAAAAAATAGCAATTATTCACTTACATTTATATTATTCGCTCGATGTTAACTAAAAATATTTCAAAGTTTTTTTAAATAATTTGGATTGTCAATGTACACAGATAATAATAAAGAAAATCCAACACGAGAAAACACAACAACCCGCACTCTTTACAGATACGAAACTGACCTCTCTCTGTAAAATGTGTTGAAATAACTACTTTAGCCGCTAAATTTAGGATAATCCGTTTTGTTAACCCGGGGCGATTTAGGCCTAATAACCAGGTCAAAATATATTTCAAACTGACCTATTTCTGTAAAATGTGGTGCAATAACTACGTTAGGCCTAATTTAGGCCTAAATTTAGGATAAACTTTTTTGTCACAGGCGGATTTAAGCCTAATACCAGGTTCAAAAGGTAATTCCAGTATATACAAGAATCGAGAATCAATGTTATTATTATTTTATAAATATATTTCAAACTGAAACATGCTGGATCGGTAAGATCCTTTAAGCAGGTAAGAAGGAAATGTTTACCTTTCTTGTGAGTGGACGGAGTAATCCTTATCTCTATATGACTGCGCATGTGATTGGTCCAGAATTATTTTATCGCTTTTTGGTTTAAGGTTGAAAAGGCTATGTTTTTCATATTCCTGAGCCCTACCTCTGATTGGATGAAAATTATATTTGAACAGTCGGATGTTTAAGACCCAAACTCATTTTAAAAATCATACTCGTTTTGGCTCTTAAGCGGTGCAACAAGTTCTCTGGTTTGTAATAAAAGTGTTCTTTATTTTCACTAAGTGTATATCATGATTCACCTTAACAGGTATACCTCAATACAAGACATTGTCCAATGGGAAATCAAGATCCCCGGTAGTAGGGTTTCATTCTTATATAAAAGAAAGCCCGATGGATTTGAATTTTTCAAGTGTGCTACCCAATCACCCTGTTATAATACCAAGCGTATTTTCGTGAGGCCAAATGAATTACTTTGTATATGTAATCACACTGAAGAGTGGCTTACAGAATACTTTAAACCAAGCTCAGCTTTAAACTGGACCGAAACAGTTATTAGCCTGTGCGAAGAAACCAGCGATAAGCAACTTACTCTAGCATTTTATAAACATCAAAACATAATCAGCTTGGAAGTTAGATTATGGGTGAGAAATAATGAAACAACCGTATTTGAACCTACATCATTTGGATTCTACATTTCAGGCCTAATGCAACTGAAATATATGTTAGAGGTACGTAAGCGCATGTTAATGCAGATGAAGAAGACATATGTGTTATCTAATTACGTAACCGTAATTCATTACATGTTATACCAAGAATACTACGCATTTAAGAAAACCCTGATCGATGATCCTACGCACAGGCTAATAACTGTTTCGGTCCAGTTTAAAGCTGAGCTTGGTTTAAAGTATTCTGTAAGCCACTCTTCAGTGTGATTACATATACAAAGTAATTCATCTGGACTCACGAAAATACGCTTGGTATTATAACAGGGTGATTGGGTAGCACACTTGAAAAATTCAAATCCATCGGGTTTTCTTTTATATAAGAATGAAACCCTACTTCCGGGGATCTTGATTTCCCATTGGACAATGTCTTGTATTGAGGTATACCTGTTAAGGTGAATCATGATATACACTTAGTGAAAATAGAACACTTTTATTACAAACCAGAGAACTTGTGCACCGCTTAAGAGCCAAAACGAGTATGATTTTAAAATGAGTTTGGGTCTAAAACATCCGACTGCTCAAATATAATTTTCACCCAATCAGAGGTAGGGCTCAGGATATGAAAAAACATGCTTTTTCATACCTTAAAACCAAAAAGCGATAAAATAATTCTCGACCAATCACATACGAGGTCATATAGAGATAAGGATTACTCCGTCCACTCACAAGAAAGGTAAACATTTCCTTCTTACCTGATCAAAGGATCTTACCGATCCAGCATGTTTCAGTTTGAAATATATTTATAAAATAATAACATTGATTCTCGATTGATTCTTGTATATACTGGAATTACCTTTTGACCTGGTATTAGGCTTAAATCCGCCTGTGATCAAAAAGGTGTTATCCTAAATTTAGGCCTAAATTTAGGCCTAACGTAGTTATTGCACCACATTTTACAGAAAAAGGTCAGTTTGAAATATATTTTGACCTGGTATTAGGCCTAAGTCGCCCCGGGTACAAAACGGATTATCCTAAATTTAGGGCTAAAGTAGTTATTTCAACCCATTTTACAGAAGAGATGGTCGTTTCGTATCTGTAACGAGTGCGGGTTGTTGTGTTTTCTCCTGTGATGGTCAATGTACATAGATAATAATAAAAAAAATCCAAATATTTAAAAAATCTTTGAAATATTTTTAGTTATAACATCGAGCGAATATATAAATGTAAGTGAATAATGGTTTTTTTAATAAAAACTTAGAACGATTTTAATAAAATACATGTTATGTTAGCAGAGAAGAACTTATTTTGTTATTTTTATACTTATTACATCGCTAAAGATGATGTAAAGCAGTAAGTCAAAAGAACAAAACGTGGCATAGCTTGGTGTAGAGGGGTGCTAGGGGCTGACTTTACTGATTTTCTGATTTATTGCTTTAAGTACGTAAAATATATGTTTTTTATAAAATTTCATAAAATTTTCTAAAAGTTATTTTAAAAACTTGATATAGTTATAAAATTTATAACAAAAAAGTATTAACAGTTAATAATAAATTCTTTGTTCAAAGCATAATGTTGATTTATTATAGAAGTTTAGAAACTTTGAAAATAAATTTTTAGTTTATTTTGAAGGAGTATATATGTACTGTTTAATAAAACATAAAAATGTTTAATAAATTATACGTTATATGTGTACGTGAGTGTGCGTGGGCAGACGAAGGTTTGAGTTGTGTGTGTGTGTGTGTGGGTTGTGTAAGTGAGTGTGCCGTGTGTGTGTGTGTGTGTGTAGGTAAATCTGTGTGGTGAGCGAAGTTAATCCGGGGGGAGTGTAAGTAAATCTGTGTAAGTAAATCTGTGTGTGGGTGTGTGTAAAGTGTAAATTTAAGTGTCTATGGGTAAATGTAAGTGGCACAGTGAAAATGGTGTATAAGTGTCATAGTGAAAGTGTGTATAAGTGTAAGTGTGTGTGTGTGTGTGTATGTGTGTGTGTGTTCTAAATAATAATAACAATAGGCATGAAGTAAATAACACTAAGTATAATAATAAAAATAATAAAAATAAATAATAATAAGTAAAATAATAAAAAATAAAATAAAAAGAATAAAAAGAATATAAATAAAAGTATTAAAATAAAATAAAATAATAAAAAAGTAAAGAGAAAAATAAAATAAAGAATAAAAAGAATGAAAATAAAAGATTAAAAAAACTGAAAATGAATGAAAAAAATTAATGAAAATAAAAAAAAGAATAAAAACAATAAAAATAACAAGTATTATATCAAAAATTGTACTAAAATGTAGATAGAGGAAAATATAAAGGTAGAATAAAGAATAAAATAAAAAGTATTAAAACAAAATAAAATAATAATAAAAGTAAAATAATAAAAATAAAAAGAATAAAAAGAATAAAAAGTATTAAAACAAAATAAAAGAAAACATAATGTTAATAAATATATGAGTTAAAGCAGTAAAAGCAGTAAAGCAGATAGTTAAAGCAGTAAAGCAGTAAAGCAGAGAGTTAAAGCAGTAAAGCAGATAGTTAAAGCAGTAAAACAAGAGTTAAAGCAGTAAAGCAGTAAAACAAAAGCATACCTATCCCCTAGGTGTTAGGTAAAACCTCTCTATTGATTTGCTGATTTACTGCTTTAAGGTAATTGTAATGTTAATAATATATGAGTTAGAAGCAGTAAAACATGTGAGTTAAAACAGTAAAGCAAAAAGTTAAAACAGTAAAGCAGAAAGTAAAACAGTAAAGCAGAAAGTTAAAGCAGTAAAGCAGAAAGTTAAAGCAGTAAAGCAGTAAAACAAAAGCATACTAATCCCTTAGATGTTAGGTAACACCTCTATTGATTTACTGCTTTACTGGCTTAGGTATGTAAATTTAATAAATATGTGAGTTAAAGCAGAAAAACATATGAGTTAAAGCAGTACAAGCAGAAAGTTAAAGCAGTAAAACATGAGTTATTAAAAGCAGTAAAGCAGTAAAACAAAAGCAAACTAATCCCCCCCTAGGTGTTTAGGTAACCCTCTATTGATTTACTGATTTACTGCTTTAAAGGTATGTAATGTTAATGTTTTTTAATAAAATTTCGTAATTGTAGTAAAATAAAATGTTTATAAATCAGACACTCTGGTTTTTTCTTCTTACATACAATTTTAAAAATTTATAAATTAAAAAGTATTAAGTAAAATATAAAAGAAAATAATGTAAATAAATATATGTGTTAAATAATAGGTCTGTAATGAGTTACAGTTTTAGGTTCGCGAAAAATGTTTTTAAATAAAAATGTTTAAGTATGAAATAAAAAATGAATGACTCAAAGTATATTTGAAAAGAAATTCTTTGAAAATGTTTAAGTATGAAATAAAATGAATGAACTTATACGTATAATATATTTTTCATTCGCAGCGGGAATCTTGCGCCTGCGGGCGCACCAGCGGCGGGCGGGCGGAAAATATTGCGCCTGCGGGCGCACCGGCGGGCGGGTACGCCGGAATATTCGCTGCGGGGCGCACGCGGACGGGCTAGGGACGCGGCGGGTCGCAACCTGCGGGGTGCGGTGATTGGGCTGTCTTGCGCGAAAGCTCACGCTGAGCCCTGTGGTTAACTTGTGAACTAAGGGTGAAGCATTAATAATTAACTCTGTTCTTTAATGGAAGGGTAGAGATGATCCATCAACGATGATTTCAATCAAAGACTGAATCATCAATATAGACGGATCAAGATACGTCATCAAAGATGAGTCGATTCAAAGATGAACCTTCAAAGTTGAGGCATCAAAGTTGAGGCCATTAAATGCTGAGGCTTAATGTTGAGCGCATCAAGTTTGAGGCATCAAGTTTGAGGCATCAAAGTTGAGACAATCAAAGTTGAGGCATCAAAATATCGGGTGTGTGAGTGTAAGTGTATCTGTGTGTGGGTGTGAGTGGTAAGTGTAATATTTGTTTAATGGTTAAGTGTCTAATGGAAGTGTAAGTGCTTATAAGTGTCATCAAGTGTGTATAAGTGTCATAGTGGAATGTGTGTATAAGTGTTAATAGTGTATGTGAGTTGTATTAGTGTTATTCTATGATCAGGGTAGGCTAGAAAAGACTAACTCATAGTAGGAAGCATCCTAGCAGCTTGTAATATACACCAATCGATTACGCATACCTTATAACCTAGGGGTAAGACACCCATATTAAGGGCCTATTCGGGGCTCAGGAGCTAGAAGAAGGCTTGAAAAAGGGCACTCAGTTGGCACTAATGTGGACTCACTTGGCAACCTATGTGGCACTCACTTGGCACTCATTGGCACTCACTTGGCACTCATTGGCACTCATTGGCACTCACTTGGCACTCACCTGGCACTCACCTGGCACTCATCTAATACTCATAGAACACTAATAGAACATCACTAGATACTTCTTACGGTGATTGGGAACCATCAAAGCCTAAGTTAGCGTGGGTAAAAATTGACCAATGGTATAATGGGCAAGGTTAAGGCCGAAATATCATGATCAAACAAGGTTAAGACATCAAAAAAGGGCTAAGTCCCTAAAGGAAGGACAAAAAATTACCGTGGGCAAAAATTGACCCATGGTATCTGTCAAGGGTGTGTATGTGTGTGCGACCGCGTGTGTATAAGTGTAAATGTAAGTGTCTATGGGTAAATGTAAGTGTCATAGTGAATGTGTGTATAAGTGTCATAGTGAATGTGTGTATAAGTGTGTGTGTGTGTGTGTGTGTGTGTGTGTGTGTGCGCACGCGCACGTGTGTAGGTGTTCAAGTTAGGGTAGGTCCATACATGCGTACAAGTTAGGAACGAAATATGTGACGGGTGGGCCACGAGTGGCCAGAAAATTGGCGTGGGTCAAAAATGACCCATGGTATATGGCAAGGTTAATGCCGAAATATCATGGTCAAACAAGGTAAAGACATCAAAAAAGGGCTAAACCCCTAAAGGTTAGCCAAAAATTACCGGTGGGCAAAAATGGCCCACGGTCGAAAAAATTAGGGGACATAAAATAGGGGGGGTAATACGTACAACGGGTACAACGGTTGCTGACGCAACCGTTTGGCGCAACCCTTCTTCGAAGGGTTGCAAAAAATTAGGGTTGCCAAAAAATTAGGGTTGCCAAAAAATTAGGGTTGTCAAAAAATTAGGGTTCTCAAAAAATTTGGGTTCTCAAAAAATTAGGGTTCTCAAAAAATTAGGGTTCTCAAAAAATTAGGGTTCTCAAAAAATTAGGTTGCCTAAAAAAATTAGGGTTTCTCAAAAATACGTGGGCACAAAAATGACCCCCTGGAAAACCAAAGGTTTGGTTGACAAAACGGGTAAAGGCCAAAAGGTAAAGGCCAAAAAAGGTCAAGGTCAGGTAAAAAATTTGGGATAAAAAAAAGGTCAAGGCCAAAAAGGTCAAGCCCAAAAAAGGTCAAAAAAGGTAAAAAATTGGGGCTCAAAAAGTGGCCTCAAGGTAGGTTCCTGGGAGCTGTGGTCAAAATGACCAACACGTGCAAAATAGCTCTCCTACTACTAAGTAACCTTTTATTCCTGCTTTAATATGGGCTAGGTTTGTCGTGTGGAATTATATTCATAGTTCAGATGATGCTAAGTAAGGTTTATTAAT
>JABUQX010096760.1:0-2500 GCA_015478945.1 Trachelipus rathkii
ATACTAACAAATATGCAATCTTGGTTTTACTTAACATATATTCACGAAAATACTTTAATATTTAACTTCCCATTACCAAGAATAATTAACAACATGAACAAAGTTTAAACTTATCAACAAAGCCAACATAACATTGATCTAAGAACATAATGTATCACAACAAACCTAACATACCTTAGTATGAATAAACTAATAACACTGACAAAGTTCTAGTGTGTAATAGCAAGTATAGCACGGCATGTATCTGGTGGTGGATGTCTGCTTATTGTTTGTGGAGTCTTTGCTGGCGATGGTAATTAATATGTTTAGTTTGTTTGCAGGTGAAATTTTGCTTGTCTGTGTGTTTTGTAGTTAGAGATGAGTGTCAAGTGTTACTCCAAGGATTTTGGGAGTTTTGCTGAAGGGTATGGCAATGTTGTTAGTGGGTGTGTGGCACCAAGGTGGCGGTCGGTGGTGATTAAAGTAATTGATGATTTGTTTGGTGAGGCAGACTTTTGTTTTCGTCACTAAGTTTGAAGTTGGTTGGATGTATTGTGTCAGGTTTGCGGCCGTGTCTAGGTTTTGGTGTGTAGTGGCTATGGTAATGTCATCTGCGTAGGTTGTTATGAATGTGTGTTCTGGTTTTGTAGTTAGCGGGAGGTCGGTCGTGAATAGGTTGAATAGCGTGGGGACAGTATTACGCCTTGGGGTACCCGTTATTGATATTTGCTGTTCTGATTTTGTATTGTTTGTTAATATATATATATATATATATATATATATATATATATATATAGCAGAGTATATATATATATATATATATATATATATATATATATATATATAGTATATATATATATATATATATATATATATATATATATATGTGATATTCGTGTGTTTTTAAATATTCGCATTGACTTTCGTATTCGAAAATATTTAAAAAAAATTTGCATTAGCACTCGGACACTCGGAATACGAATAAAAAATGTTCTGATGGGGCATGTTACAAAATTTAGCAACTTTTGTGAGAAATTGATTAGAATGAGTTGACTAATACCGTCTCAAGGTGACTGGTAATTTGAGTCACATCGAAATCTAGGTATTTTTAATATTGTGAGTATATTGGCTCGAAATCAACTGTTGAAGCAATTCCGAAATGGCATCCTTATCCAGTGTGGTTTGGGACTATTTCGATATTGTTTCCCATGATATCGCAAACCGTGCACTTTGCAATTATAATTATTCTCGGAAAGGAAGAATATATCTGGGTTAAGATCTATCTAAGCAGAAAACACAAGGAAATGTAGAAAGAAAAATGAGTAAAAGAGCAACGGATCTCCAATTCCAAGTTTAAGAACTATGCAGATTACTATTGAAACTAATATAGAAATACAAATATATGGGACACTGAAGCGAAAAATCATAAAGGATAGATATAGTAAATTTACAGAAATTATAGTAATGAACGATCTTCTGTTTCGTCACGTTGAAATTCTTGGCTTTGTACGGCTAGCGAAAGTATCGGTCTTTTTCAACAAACTACTCAAAGGAAATTCTACAGGGATATTATTTGAAAGAAAATTTATGATAGTGTTAAAAACTAAAGTTTCAGAATTAACTTTTATCAAATAATCATCCAAGTTAGCTTTCTCCACCGACGAATGATCAAATACTCAATCAGCAGTTTCCTTTTTTTCTCTGAGTAGTCATGCCGTTGACAATTATTTCAAAAGCCAAATTTTGTGTCGTGCTCTGAACCTCTCGCTGAACGTCATACAGGTGAATATCTCAGTGACGTATTAAATGGAATGTTGGTGAAATGGAACCTATCCCCAGATGATGTTCACTGTGTCATGAGAGATGCTGGTGACAATATAAAGAATTCTGTTTCTTTCATTAGTGAATAACAACTTCGTCAGTCATCAACATTATAAATGGTGTGACATCTCAAACAACAGTCAGCGAAGTTATCTCAAAATATAGGTCAATTGCGGCACACTTTAATCATTCGACCATGGCTCAGTAAGAACTAAAGAAAATGCAGGCCAGAATTAAAGTTCGCTAACTTTCAGTAATAAATGACGTTACTCTGCAAATTATGTTAAGAACTTAATGAATCTCTCTGCCAGTACAGCCGCTGTGATGATAAAATAAATGTCTTCCTATCCCATGACAATTCTATTCTAACCAATTGTGTCATTGTACTCCAATCATTTGAAGATATCATTATGATAATCAGTAAACACATGTTTGTCATCCTCTCGTAATAACTCTGAAGAGAATATTAATATCCACGGACAATGACAGTCAAGGAATAAAAATGATGAGAGAGACGATATTGAGATCTTTTTCTCTAAATTTATGGTTCCGTTACATTTGTTATTGTACCATCAATGATGGAGAAAATGAACATCGTAAATGGAAAGCTATTTGTTTACCCATTACTTGTTAATTCTGATAAACCTCGGATGTGCTAAGCGTGTATGCACAAAACATAAGTGATCCTACATCGTTAATT
>JABUQX010096760.1:7500-32084 GCA_015478945.1 Trachelipus rathkii
CAACTTTTTATGGGTGCGAGGATAGCTACATCGATAAGCATGTGTATATATTGTCCTCTATTCGCAACAAGCGGTGGTTCACATACCACTAGGAGATAGTAATTAAGTTAATAACCTTTGGCATTTATAGATCTCATTATCCCATAAATAGAGTATATTACTTTATAAATGAAAATGTCTTTAGTGTATTCAAAAAATAACGCTAGCTACATCAGAATATATATATATATAGTTAATATATAATATTATAAGACTCTATAATATACTATATTATTATTATATAATAATATATATAATATATATATATATATATATATATTATATATATATATATATTTAATATAGTATATATATATATACTTTATATATTAACTATTATATAATATATATATATATACTATATATATAATATATATTATATATATAATATAGATATAAATTTATATATATATATACATTATATATATATATATATATATATATAAGTATATTAATATATTATTGAAATACAATATATTTAGAGAACAAACTTCTATTTCATATTCACCTTATTAAATATATATTTTATAACATTTTATATTAATATTTAGAAAACCCTAAATGTTTGGTTAAATTTGGGATGAATTTAATTCAAATATAGCCCAAGTCAATTATTACATATACTATAATTCGTGAATTTCATGACTTTAGTTGTAAACAAGAACAGGTTTAACTATTTAAGTAAAATACATTTCAATAACAACTGAGCTCTCTTCTCTATCTCTCTAAATCTCTCTCTCTTCATTCTCTCTTCTAATATATACTACTATCTCTATTCTCATTCTCTCTCACTTTACTATATACCTCATCTATCTTCATCTCTTTACATCTTTAATAATATATATATATATATTTATAATATACTATTATATATATTATATATACTATATATATATATAATATATATATTTATATATATAATAATATATATATGTAATATATATAATATTATATATATAATATAATATTATATTATATATATATAATATATATACTACTACTATACTACTACTAATATAATTAATATATAAATAATATAATATATAATATATATATATATATATATAATATATATATAATATATATATATATATATATATAATATATATATTATATACTAATAGATAATATATAATATTATATATATTATATATATATCTATATTATAAATATTATTAATATATTATATATATATATTCTAATAACATACCTAACCACCCACTACACTCACAACACTATATATAATAGATATATTAATATAATATATATAATATATTAAATATATAATATATATATATATATAATATACTCTATCAAACAATATATACATATATATACTATTTATATATAATATCTAATTATATATATATTATTTATTTTATTTTACTATTATTATCCCGTACGTTGATGATTTTATTTTATATAATATTTAGCTATAATCTAATAAATATAATAACTCAAAACCAATGATATTCAGTTGAAACGGAATGATTCAAAAGTTACGAAATATTAATTAAATAATTATTAAAAAATCACATTATTAAACATTGTTCAAATGAAATATCTCGAAAAGTCGACACTTACAGAAAAACAATTACATATTTGAAATCAGAGTATAAAAATATTAAAAATTGTAAAAAAAAACAAAAACAACCACCAAAAAAAAAAAAATAGGGGCTCGACCGACGAGGGACAGAGGGGGGACGTTCCATACCCGGAGGGGTGGAGGAACCCCGCGACACCCACCAATACCAAGAGCCGAGTTCGAGACCTCCCAGAGGGGGAAAAGTCCTACATTATCATCAGAGGCCGGAGACCAGACTCCTGCATATTTATGCGGTTACCCTTGGTATTCCTAGTTATAAAAATAAAAATAAAATGACGGAGTCGTAAAACGTTAAAAGGTCCTATATATTTTGAATCAATGTCCGTTACCACTTAAATCTGATTGTTAGGATCACATACTAGAAATTATATCTAAAAAATAAAAAAAAAAAAAAAACTTCAAAACTGACGGAGTCGTAAAGACAGAAAAGGTCTTTATATATATATATATATATAATATATTATATAATATATATCTATATATAATATATATATATCATATATATATATATATATTATATATATATATATCTATATATAATATATATATATATATATATATAAATATATTATATATTAACGATATTTTTTAATCCGATTATAATTTGATATTATCCAATAATATGAAAGCATGTTGATATTTTTAAATATCGATATACTCGATAATATCGAATTTTTTTTATATATCGCATCACCTAAATTGGAAACAATGAAACGCACTAAGAATTTACAGACTTACGAGTTACATTTCTACTATTTTTAATTGGGAAAGCCATGTTTTCACTTCATAATAATGACTTATGGATTTTTGATTCTTTTATTTCTAATTGGGGCATCCATTTCTTCCCAGATAAGAACTATATATGATTAAAAAATTAATTAAAACAGAAATCCCAATTCAAACGACTATTTATAAAAAAAATAAATAAAAAAAAATTGTTTTTTTTTAATTTTTTTTTTTTTGTAACCTTTCCTTAAAATATTTTATATATATTATATAATATATAATTATTATATATATATATATATTATATATATATATATATATATATTATATATATATATATATATATATATATTATATATATTATATATATAATATATTATATATCATATATATATTATAATATATAATATATATATGTTGGAGTGAGTACTCAGTGTGTCTCCCAGTGATCCTTTCAGTTAGCGCTCAAGTTAGCAATCCTGCAATTATTTCGTTGGTATAGAGCTTCTTTAACCCAAACCTTTCCAATCATATAAGTATTCAGTTCCATGTTTTATTATTTGTCCATCTATTTTTTTTTATACTAACATGTTTATTATTATTAAGTTACAAAAACTTCGTTTCTATTAACATCATCAAAAAATTTTTTTTTTTTAATTAGAACCACTGCTCATGGGCAAAGCCCTTATTAGTCTAAATTCTACCTATTCTAAAATAGTTTGTGTTTCGATCGTAAGTTTTCAACTCTTATAAATTGATCGTTTCTTGAAAAAACGTCAAGTAAAATATTTCCCGTCTCATACTATATTTCTTCAAGTGAAGGTGGATATTTCAGTAGATATCGCTACTGTTAGTAGTTCTGCTAATGCTAGAAGTGAACTGTAGGAAGTCGATCACAAAACCCCTGGCCTTACCTAAAAGAATTTTTGAGTTTGTAGCTCAAAAAGAAGGTGATCATGTGTACTTTAAATGTATTAAGCTGTTTACCGCGGTCTAATGTCTACACAGGGCGTCAGAAAAAGTCCCTCTACAGTCTGCGATCACTTTTCAAGCATACATTGAGAGGTAAGAAACTATTCTATAGATTGCTAGCATCTAATTTTGTGATCCACACACACACACACACACACACACAACACACAACACACACACCACACCACACAGCACACCACACACAACACACACACACACACACACACACACACACACACACACAACATCACACACACACACACACATACCACAAGTAGTAATGCTGCCATCTGACCGCTTTTACCTCGATTCTAAAAAAGTATCAAGAGGTATTCGCTATCAAACCTTGGATATATATCTATGTATGTGTTAACCTCGAAACAGGGTAAAGTTCAAGTTCTAAGATGTATATAGGGGTGGCTCCCCCGAGAGCGAACGCAAAATATCCGCTACGCCCTTGTTGTGGTTTCTGTGCGAGCGAAGAGTCGGATTAAGACGAGTTAGCGACCACCTGGCAGACAGACCGAAGATCTGTCTGTCAGACAGACGTCGCGCGCAACGTGTGCACAACTAACACATTCCCTCCATTATTATTATATTATATCTTAGATCGTGAAAAATTGAGCTCACGGAGGTGAGCTCACTTTTGAGCCGACTTCAAAGCTCAACCAGCTTTGGTCCCTTCGCGGTTTCCTCTCAGCACCGCACCGCACAAGCGCCAGCACCGAACCGCTCCGAACCGCATCGCGCTGCATCGCTCCGCCTTCCAACTTCGTTCCAATTCCAACAGCAAGAGGCTACACCAGTTCTATATCCCCATTCCGACCCAACTCTGACTCCCTATACTAAATATATATTAGGGTGGATGGTTTAAACCATTTGGTTACCACATAAAAAAACATGGTTTAAACCATAAAAAAACATGGCATAAAATATTTAAAAAAATGTATTTAATTATAATTTTACGATATGTTGATGATGGTTTTCTGCATGAAAATTGAAAATTTACTGAAACCCAATAAAATAAATACACCCAATTCAAAACACCCTAACAATGATTATAATATATATATTATTAATATCTAAACTATATATATATATTATATATAATTTATATATATAATATATATCTATATATATATATATAATATATAATATATATATATATATTATATATATATTATATATAATATATAAATATATATATATATAATATATATATATATTATATATATATATTATATATATATATATATTATATATATAATTAATATATATATATATATATATATAATTATATATATATATAATATAATATATATATATATATATATATATTAATATTATATATAATATATATATATATATATATATTGTAAATTTAACATGTTTAAAACATGATTCTTGTTTCAGCTCTTGAGTATTCATTTTCTATCCATCGATGCCACATTTCAAAAGATTATACTAAAACTCATTTGTGGAGGTGTGTGGCCACAGCATAAACCAAGCTAGAAGGCAATGAACTGTAAACTAAGTGATGATGTTTATACTTGGAAAATATGTATATGGAGCTAGAACAGCTTAATCCAACACTCAACAACTAGATTTAAAAAAAGTAAAAAGGAGTTATCTCAGGCAGTAACCGAAGCTCACTTATTGGCAACTATTTTTAACCAAGATATCCAGAAGACACAGTACTTCCAGAGATGAGTATTAAGACGCAGTGAATTAATGAATAAAATTAAGAGCTAAATTTCCCTTCCATTTCATAAAATTACCTATTTGGTGAGTCCTCTGTTGTCAGCAGTGCTCCTTCTGCTTGGTACAGATCTCGGTAAGAAAAAATTTAGATGAGAAGGTTGATATATAAATAATAAGCATATTGTCAGCAAATTCATCAAATGCTAATGTTGAAAGGTATTTTCAACTTTTTGACTTGTGCACAGCAACATTAGAAATGGGAACAGCTAAAGCAGGAAAATTAGTTTTTTGTATAAAATTCTTAATGAGAATTTTCAGTTCGACTTTTAATGATGAATCTCTCTCTCTCTCTCTCTCTCCGTCTCTCTCTCTCTCTCTCTCTCTCTCTCCTCTCTCTCCTCTCTCTCTCTCTCTTCCTCTCTCTCTCTCTCTCTCTCTCTCTCTCTCTCTCTCTCTCTCTCTGCTCCTCCTCTCTCCTCTGTATATATATAATAATATATATATAATATAATATATAATATATAATTATATATATATAAATATAATATATAATATAAAATTATAAAATTAACTATATAATATATATATATATATACTATAATATATATATATATTATATATTTATATAATTAACTATTATTATTATATATATATATATATATATATATTATATATAATATATTATATATATATATATATATATATATATATTATATATATATAATATATATAAATATATATATATATAATATATTATATATAATATTATTAATATATATAATAATATTATATATTCCCTATATTCGAAATATAAAAGGTAAATAAGAATCTCTAGTATATCAATTAAGTTAATTTTGAAATAAAACTTTTGTCTTTTGCGCTTTTTTTTTTTTTTTTTTTTTGTGAAATAAAATAAATATATAAACCTGCTGCTACAAATGGATGGTGAGTTTAATATTATAATAATATATTCCCTCTTATTTTTTTACTTATGAGTTTATGACAATCCAAAGTAAATAATAATATTTTTATACAGTGTTATCCAGATTATCAGACAAAATTTGAAAATTAAAGAATCTATAAGAATTTATCTAACAGGAAATTTTAAAAATATGTGTTAGCACATTGTATAAACAGTTTCCAGTAGTGTTTTTGCCTTTAAAATACTAATTAAAGGCCAATAAAACCAACATTAATAACCAAATCAAAATAGCATAAAAACCGCGGCCAAAAAACAAAAAAAAACATTGTTTATATTTGGTTTATTTAAAAAAAATACAATGTTTTTGGGTTTTTTAAAAAAAAAACCATGGTATTTTTTTCCACCCAAATATTATATATAGGTGAAAGATTTTTAAGCTCCGCGGCTCTGCTAGCCTATGCTTCCGATATAATATCTACATGGGTTAGAGTTATATCGTATTGGTTAAATTTTGGAGGGTGGTTACGGTGGTGACGTAGACCTGTCATTGTTAACGCAGACTTACCACATGACCTGCCAACTACCCCAAGGGGTGCGGGTGCTGGGCCCCTCAAACATGTAAATATTTGACGTAGAAAAGCTGAAACTTATGTATACAATCTTCCATATAGTAGGGTCACACAGGATAGGTTAAATTAGGCCGAACCCAAAGGAGGTCCAGCCTAAACATAACTGAAATTTTGACATAAAGCAACGAAACTTGGTACATCATCTTTCTTATGATGGCATTTCCAATACAGAAGAAAAAAGAAAAATTAAAAATAAAATAAAAAGTAAAAAAAAAAAACGAGCAAATTTAATAAAAAAAATTAAAAAAAAAAATTAAAAACAAAATTTCCAAAAAAAATATTTTAAAAAATATAAACTTATGAAAAAAAAAATACATTTTGAGAAAATCATAAAAAAAAATTGAAAAAATTAAAAATTTTTAAAAAAAAAAAAAAAATTAAACATATTTTATGTTTCCTTTAATTTTTAACATTTAAAAAATTTACGTTTTTATATAAATCAAACAAGCTCTAGAAGAGGAGAGCCCCCTGAGCCTCTTGAGCCTCTTCGAAGCCTCTGAGCCTACCCTCCCCTGAATCCCAGCCTCCCCAGTCTCCCCAGCCTTACATCTAATGTCTAATTGATTCATGTCATAATTTTGTATAACATAACAACAAAAACTTGTCAAATTTTCATAACGTCAAATATATGCTTTAAACAGTTTGTTATTACTAAATTTCACGCTTTTCATATTTATAACTTAAGGAATTTGTGTTTTTACATTACCTAAGACCTGTAAAAAGTAGATGTAACCTTGCCATCGCCATCCCTACACCCAAACCTGATAGGAAAATTGAAATAGCAATCGTAATATCATTAGTACACTTTATATAAAATTTATTTATACATATTACTAATATATACTATATAACTCTTATGATCTGATATATTATCCTATATATATAATATATGATTTATATATATACACTTGAGTGAAAATTATAATATATATATACTAATATCTTGTCACAAAGAGTTTTTACCACTACATCTAAATTAAATAGACAACATTATATATAGTATCACTATGAACTATTATACGTATAATAATTAACTAATGAGTATTAATTCACATATCTCACTTATAACACTCCTCAACATACTCTATTCTTAAAATATTTAAACAATAAGTATAATATCACTTAATATTTAATGTCTTTAAAGTTTAAAAGAATGGAGATGATGAGATAATCAAAATGAGTGTGATAATAAACCGTAAGATATCTTTTTTTTAATATTATATATTGCCCAAACATCATGTATTTGTTATCGAGACAGAAAGCAGGCAAAACGCTTAAGATGTTATATACAGTTTTATTAATGATAACCATGATATATCATTTTTACTGGACTCATATAATTTTCTAATAACTAAAGCAATGGCAAGTAATATTATAGTTTAATAAATATAAACAATATCTATAAAAATTAACTAAAATTTGATTTAAAATAATAAAAAATTTTTAATAAAAGTATCAATACTGTGGTAATTATCATTATATATGCTGTAGACTATAATATATATGTAAATATTATATATGCTAAACTATATAGTAATATCAAAAAGAGTTATTTCATATCAGTGCAGTACATAAATAAGTCATCGAGGAAAAAAGACTATATTTTATCCTCACTTTCACCATCTGATTACTCTGACATGAGATAATTTTCTGTTAATTATTATGTTAGATTTAGTGAGCGAAATATTAAGAATTTGGACTAATATTAAAAAAGTTCAATAATAATAATCTATACTACTAATAAATAAATCCATATAAACTAACTCAATATCATACTCAATAAGTATAAACTCATATAAATAATAAAATTACAGTTGGAAGCAGAATGAATGAACAAGTCGTTTTCAATTTTAACACTAATCACCATGGCATTAACAACTCCACACACACAAAAATAAAAATGACAATTATAACAAACGCATGTATCTGCTTGTTGTAGTTTTAGTCACGAGGTTTTGACCCACTTATTAATCGAACTCGCACCTTGGGCACACGAAGTGTAGTAACCTTTAAAGCTATCTTTAAACATAGTTAAAATATACCATCCGCTACTTCCACTGAGGCAAATATTGTTACGGCTTTTTTTGACATCATACATAAACTATTATTGGGTGAGTATTATTATTTTATACATTACATTTAAAAAATTGTTTCCAAAACATTACAAAAAAATGTAAATTACACAAAATAATTCTAATTCGTACTTAATAATGTTCTACCGTAATATATCTTGTAGTGAGTATAAAAGTTTAATAAAGGGATAATCACCTCTGCTATTATCAAATTTCTTATACGAGAAAATTATCTAGTTTTCGTTAATTGAACGAGAAAGTGACAGTCAAGGGTGAGATCAGAAAGAATGAAATATATGAAAGTGTAGATATTTTTCATTTCAGTATGTGAAATATAACATAGCAAAAGACATAGCTTGCTCCAAATTTGAGTCTAGTGAGTGCGAGTAGGGGTTAAGCTACCCAGTCTTACGCAAAATGTTAATGATTGCATACATACATATAAAAAGTATATATACTATAACTACGACATAATAAGTGACGATAACTTACTAAGCATATATCTACTATATTAGTACTACGAAGTATATCAGCAGGTATTACCACAACATTATATAAAAGTTCTACTATATACTCCATTATTGGAAGCTGACTTGCTCGTTCTTTTGAACCGCTGGTATACTCAATTACTAGTAAAACGTGTTATAATAACTACATATATATATATATACTATTATCTAATCATAGTATACATATACTTTTATATAATAAACTTCTTTTTCACTATATATATCTATTTTTTCTCTAATATAACATAATAATCGCGATCCTATAAAATTATATATATTTAATTTTTAATGATACTAATTAAACCTAATTAAAGTAGTTAACATTTTTTATAACTAATAATATTATCATTCTACTACCTATAATCACTATTATAATGAGTATTATACATATACTGTGGAGTGACCTAAATACGAAAATATATGCACTAAACTAAGCACACCTAATAATGAGTATTTTCTACTCATAAATATTATCATTATATAAAAGACTAACATATCAATCATAGTACCTCGATCTAAGACATAATAAAAAATCATGTTAACATATAATACATATATATATTAATTTTCATATATCAATAATTTGACAATTACAATTATACTAATATTAAATATATATCGTGTGATTACTCAAATTTACGAAAAACGTTTTTCCTTTGCATTACAGAGCCATAATACAACCATCTAGGAAAGAAAATGTCTCGTAAACAAGTGATAAACTAGAATAAATGTGCTGTTTGTGTTATGTGTGAGTGAGTATATTTTTGAGAGCCTTCTAAATTAGAAAATATAAGCTTAACATATATCCTATATTAAGGTCGGAAAACTCACTACATGAGAATAATAACATACAATATACGAGTAGTAAACACTAACTACACATGACTATCAATAGCTAAATAGAATAAACGTTGCTAAAACCTATTATTTTACACTAAAAATAATAAGTTTACAATATAATACTATAATACAGCACAGTAAGTAACTATTTGAACATCTATCCTTGACATACTAGATGAGAATACACGATATACTCACAGGTATGTAAAGTATATTGAATGAGGAGTGAATGAGTAAGAATATTCATTATATATATATTATTATAAAAACTCACAAATCAAGTTAATAGGCGAGATGCTGTTTATTGTTAACTATTTTATTTAAATTTTATTTAAGTATTTTTTGTTTTGTTCGCAAAAAACTTTTATTTTTGTATTTTTAAAAAACGTTTTTATTTATTATATTTTTAAATTATTTTTTATTTTATATTATTTTTTTATTTATATAATAAAAAAGAGAACTTCTTTTAATTTTATAAATAAAAAAAACACTTTTTATAAAATATTATTTTTTAATTTTATTGTATTTCTGACGATTAGTGAAGTCTACAGACTATAATGTTGAATATATTTTTTATGCAAAAAAAAATGTTATTTAATTTTAAATTTTTTTATTTATTTTATTAAAAAAAATAATGAAAAAAAATTAAAATCTATTTTTTTTTATATAATAACTATTTGTTTATTATCTTTTTTTATATAATATATATATTTAATATAATTATCTTTATTAACTTTCTTATATTCAATTTCATATATTAGAAAAAAAAAATAATTTTTTAATTTTTTTATTATTAAAAATCAAATAAATAATTTATCTATCTCAATATATATATATAAACACACTTTTTTTGTTTATAATATGTATTACAAATTTTAAGACTTACTTCTTGACTAACAATTCGTCATTGAAATGTTATTACGGAACATAAGCAACTCAATTTCTTTACCAGACATAAGAACTCTGAATCTTTATATCTCATTTACCTTATATAAAGCTAATAGCTGCTCGTCAAATATATTGACATACATTGCTTTCTTTATGTGATAATAATATTTATTACTCACTTAGAAAGAACAATAAAAAGCAGGTAATAAACACTGAGCTGGACGGTCTTATTTTTGCTATTTTTGAAATAGGCTTGCACTTACTTAAAAATTGTCCTGCTTATGTTATGATACCTATAACTTCTCTTCATATATTTCCCCTATACCTATATATATAATATATAATGCTGTGTCAGCACCCATACTATACTTCACCAAGTATATACTATAATTATATATATTATATATATATACACAGAACGTCAACCTACTCCTCACATACTTATTTTATCTATGCATATATATTACATAACATATATCTATATAAAATTTATAGGATATTTTATTTTATTTTTTATTTTTATATCAATAACCATAGAGTAATATTAATATTAAAATCATATATTTATACTATTATTATATATATATAGACTATATTATATGTTCTATAATTTGTCATATATATATATAACTGTATTATATAATATAAAATGAATATAATGCTTAAACGTTTACTCAAAGTTTTCTCTCACATCTAAAAATAATAAATATAGTATTGGTATTAAAAACGTGATACACATTATAATGACCATATATATCTATATATATATATGAAATCTCATTATATAATATAAATTGTACAATTTGTAAGAAAAATACCTAACATAAAATATAATTTACTTATATAGTATTCTATTAATAATTTATAATATAACTTATGATATAAGATGATCACGAATAAAACAATAAGTGTGTATAAATTGATACTTAAACAACGGTAAGTACTCTAATTCATATTTTGTAGTGAAAAGCGCGGGAGACAAATCGTAAATCACTCTCTAAGGAGGTTATTAATATATCAATTTATATTTTAATTTGATATAATATATATAAACACTATAGTATAGGTACGAAAGCTGATGAAGGAGTGTCTACTATATTTCATCCACTTTGAAAAAACAAAATGCATTTAATGATAGAGCGATGTGTTATGTTTATTATTTTGATTTATTATTTAAATATATTATATTATATTTAATTTGTTTATACACTATTTTTTCAGTAGGATAGTTTTTCTTTTACTATAGTCATATTTAAAAAACTTATTTGTTATTATTTTATCAATTATTCATTTTATATATATATTTTCACACTTAATATAAACTTATTTTTTATTTTATTATATTTTAATTTCATTTCTTTAAAACTATTTGTAGTATTGTTTTTTTATATAATAAAAAACCTTTTAATTTTTTATATTATTATATATTATTTATTTATATTATTAATATTTATATATTTTATATTTTTTTAAAATATAAAAAAAAAACTTTTGTTTTTTTTTAAAAAAACTTATTTATTAATTTTATTATAAATTTTATTTTATCAAATGTATTAGAGAAAACTCTTATTATCTGAGTGGTTTTTTATTAAACTTTGCCTACAAAACATCAACATTTCCAATTTTTGTAATTAAATTTTAAAAATAAATACATTATTTATTAAGTAATTTAATTTTGAGCATTTTATTATAAAATAAAATATTAACTTTACTTTATTTATAATTGGATATGATATATATTATATACTTAATATATTATAATATGTAAAAATAATATAATTAATACTATATATATACTATATATATATATATCATATATATAAATATTATATAATTATATTTATAATTTAATATATATATTATTATATTATAAGTATCTAAATAAATAAGTGAATTATTTATTGGAAATTATTTTTCATGAACCTATACATGATTATATATATATATATATATATATATATATATATATATTATATATTATTGATATTATAATATATATATATATATAGTATATATATCTCAGTGTGGACCGATTAATCGTCATCGGAAAAATCGGCATATTTTTTTCAATCGTCATCGTTATCATCATCGTTAATTTTCTGTCTATTATTTTTGCCGATTAAGTGAGGAACTATTAACAATTTTGGATAATGTTAAAACATTAATAATAATAATAATAATAATAATAATAATAATAATAATATAAAAATAATAATATAATATAAAATATAATAATAATATAATAATAATATAATAATAATAGTAATATAATAATAAAAATATAATAATAATAATATAATGATATAATAATATAATAATAATATATAATATATATAATAATAATAAAAATAATAATAATAATAATAATAATAATAATACAATTTTCGTAACATAAAACAGTTAATTAGTTGCCCATCAAAATCTAAAGAAAATGGGCATATACATTCCGTTTTCTTTTGAGTTTTAGTCATGAGGTTTGACCACTTATTAATGAATGAACTTACTCTGGGCGTGTAAATTTTAAAGCTTTTTAAAATAGTAAAATACCATAAGCTACATTCCACTGGCAAATGTTAGTTATGCTTTTGTATTCATCTAGCATAACATTAGTTCACATTTTATAAAGTTTTATTAAAAGTACAGTACAAAATTTTTCACATTAATATAAATCAGTCGTACTTAATAATGTTGCGTGTTTCTAATTATTATTCTTATACGGTCAGTGTTCTTATTACAGTTTTTGAAGAGAAAGTAACAGTCCGGGGTGTTAAAATAGAATGAAATTTGAAGTGAAACATTCTTAAGTTTCTGAGTTGGAAATAACACACGAGGCTCTGAAAGTTGGATCTATATGGCATATTAAGGCTTCCCAGTGTTCCAATATTTAATTGAATAGCATTCCATAAGAAATTTCTAATATATATTTGGAATTCTATATTAGAGTTATAGCTATATTGTGAGAGAATTTAAATATATAGTATATTTTTTTATATTTCATATTTATTCTATAATTGACTCAATGTATCATATTAATATTAGAGAGTATACTATTTATTGGGATATAATACTATACTAATATCTTTATTATATTTGAGTCATATATATAATATAAAATTAAATGAATTACTTAAATATTTTTATTTCGCCATCAAATTTCTTAAATATTTAACCACTTATTTTCCATTAAAGAGTGTTGTGAGAGATGCTATTCAGCAAATATGAATGAAGACTGGTCTTATTTTGCCAGCCAGATCCAAATTTTAATGAAACACATAATATATATCTTACTATAGATAAATTTATAGTACGGCTTGAACATATAGAATATCAATAATTTTCCTACACTAAATCAAAGTAAAGCTAACCATTAATAACTCAATAATACCATATTACTGTATATAAAGTAATATCTAATTATTTAATATATTAAATATAAATACAATCAACATCACTAATCATTAAATACCCTTCAACACCGTAGAATTAAATAATATTCTCATAGTATAACACCGGACAATTTAACATAAACTGACCCTATATAAACATATAAAATAGTGAAATAGTTATTATTTTTAATATATAAACATGGTGAGAGCGCTCAAGTAGGCTTACTCACTAGATCACTAGTGAGTACCACTACCTTATAATCACTAACTATTTTTTATTTCACAAACATTATTGTCAATATGAAATTTGATACTATTTTTTTATTTAACAAATTATAATACTAATATAATAGTAAACATATTAAAACAAATTATTATATATCTATGTAACCCTATAACCTTAAATTTACAATATATATATCATATAGTAATATATAAACACTCAGAATATATGTATATTATACTTAAATATCAATATTTCGATTATCGATATATTCAATAAAGATATACATAATATAATATAGATATACTTAATAAGAATATTAATGTACATATTAATTACAGATATTCTCATAGCCTCATAAAACTCATTACTTATGTATATAAACAATATATATATGTACATAAATAAACAGTTTAATAAATACATTATATAACAATAGTTTTTTGTAATATTATACTTATAACGAACATGATAATATAATAGTAATCTAAACTTATTGGCATACATAGTAATAATCGTTAATACCTATCACACTATTTATTTTTCAAACATTATAATTATAATAATCATCCTTAATCAACTTATTCGTGGAGTGAGTTGATTTATATTATATTATTATACATTATAAACATATAGATACTTTAACAATAAGTATAATATATATACTACAGTAACTATACATATTCCTAATATATATATATATCATTAACTTGGGTATCTTCAAAAAAAATTATGATATATATTATTTTAGTAAACTAAGTTATAAAATAAGTTTTATCGACATCATATAATTAATGACTCTTAAACAGTAATACATAAATCATATACTTAGTATCTAATAAATATATAATACAGGAAAGTACTCACTTCATTCCCTTAAATTTCTGAACATAGCTATACCAATTATTCTTAATAGACTTGATAAATATGACTGAGTATGATAAATCAATTAACATATGATCCATTCAGACTAATTATATACTAACACAATAATAGTTAAAACTATAAAATATACAATGCAGTATACAATAACGTAGAGAAACGTGAACATGATACTTAGTGAGATGTGATCTCTACTTAGAGCTTTATACTATAGAATCATACAGAATACATGCGTAGTAAAACTATAATAGTGTTAATATTATGTTAACTTTCACTCCCCTTATTATTCCGAAACAATTACGGATTCGTAATCATAACATATAAATCTCTCATATTAGATTCTTAGAGTTATATGGTTATCGGTATATTTCGAATATACCACATTAATAGATATTACATTTGATTCTTATATACTATTAGTTTGTCACTACATGGGTATAGACATAATATATAACATAATTATTTATTCGCAACTCCAAAGCAAGAAGTTATTATCTGTACTAATTAGTCTATTTGTTTTATAACAATGTTACAAAACTTTTATTTTTTTCATTATACACCTGTTGGACAATCTTTTAGATAATAAGCGTCTGTTTCATTGTTTTTATACTGGGAAACAGAAAAAGTTAAGTAAAAGACATGATCTATGGTGTTACTTATACATTATTGTATTTTCACCTTTCCTCTTTCTTATCTTCCAAATCATAGCCTTTTGTAATATTGAGTCGATACAAAATAATTCCATAGGTTGTTTCTATATAAAATGTGATATCGATATTCTTTACATTGTATAACCTCGTTATACATTTTAACTGAACAGCTTTTCAACTGAACATTATTCTTTTCACTAACCATTACTTAAACTTCCTTTCAATTTGGTAACTTACATAACCAAATCTCCAGAATTTTCAACTTCTAACTTCAACTCAATCCAATTAATCAGTTACGAAAGCATTCATACACACTTCACATATTTCCATCACAACCGCACATATACCAGTCAATGCTTCTGTTCTCTGTTGATATTGACTGACTCAGCGCATTACGTTGCACAAAAGTGCTTCGTGACTTTCTTCCGAGAGTGCATCTATATCTCTTTTAATTCACACAACGTACTACATTTATCGTGTTATTCTATTATTTTCGTCGACTTACAATCGAACATAAATAAGTTTGTTATTCACACTTTATTCTTGATATATACAATCAGACTCATAATCGATTTTGTTCGAGACCTCCAGATCATTGAGCTATTTTTTATTATCACTCACATTAAAAAACTAAATCCATCTATTCTCGTGGTTAGGAATACTTATATTTAACCCAGCTTCATTACTAAATAATAACCCTATAACATAACTTTAAACATGATATACTATAACTGTATACAATTTAACAATATCCATACTTAACAAGTAAACGAGTAAACTATAACATAGGCACAACAATAAATAAGCGTAACTCTTAGTAATGCATAAACTTATAGTAAGTATTTCAATTCTAAACATAGCAAATGTTAATTTCAGATAACATGTATATATATTTATATCAAAAAATATTATAATCAATATATATTACATTGGTAAATTATCTAAACTGATACAAATCGAGGATATAAATTTACGTAACAAAGTTTTCACATTAATAAGCTTTACTCATAGATCATCTGAACTAAGGAATATATCCAATACGACAATAAAAATATACAGAGGTTTGCACGAATCGTACTCAGACCGTTACACGTAACTACTGAATTAGTTTCATGAGTAACGTTATTTCTTCTTTGATGAGCACAAGAATAATCGTGTATTATTTTCTTGTTACTTTTTAGTTTTAGTTACATTTTGTTGCGATTTCTGAATGTTGATAGCATTGACGACCCTGTAAATAAAATATTCTTTTATTATTATTATTATTATTATTATTATTATAAATATTATATATATATATATATTATATATTATATATTATATATATAATATATATATATATATATATATATATATACTATATTATATATATATATATATTATATATATATAATATATATATATATATTATATATATTATAATATAATATTATTATATATATATATTATAATTATGGTATACTAATATATATATTATATTTATATATACTAATTATATATATATAATACTATATATATATAATTTTAATAATTTATACCTTAACATGAATATTATTAAACTGATTAAACATAAAAAGTTCTACATTATTAACAACTCACTAAACTAAAAGGATTAAACATTGTAGCATGCATAACTAAATCACTTAATACTTACATTAGGTATAGTTAGAGTGAAAAAGATAATATATTTTATTCGAAACGGGTACCCATTACAATATGACTGTGTATGAGACTAGTAAATAATCTTTAAAATATTTAATTTCTACGACGTCATCTTGAGTCTGCCATTTGGCTTAACGTTTGAATTTTTTGAACTTTTTTATATTTTTACAAATTTTATCGAGGTACTTAAAAACAAAAAAAAAAACCTAGGGTGGTCGATACACATATGTATAAAGTAAGTTGGGAAGACATGTTTTTTTAAATTTACTTGTAGCGGAAGGTTAGATGAAGCAACCTTTCAGTCTTATGAGATATGCATCATTAGTAACTTTAAAATATTTTTTGAATTTTTTAAATACGTTTTATAATATTTAATTTCCTCAACTAAACTCTGTGTAAAATACTTATTGTAATATTAATATAAGCTTTCGTTAATCAAAGCTTTGCTAATTGTGTCTAACTTATTACGCATAGTATTCATATTTAAAATCATATACTAGAATACACTAACGTATTATATATATCTATGTATAATTTTTAATTTTACCATTTTAGATTTTTAAATAAAAAAAGAGAAAATAGGTTTAATATATATATATATATATTATATATTATTATATAATATATAATATAAATATTATATATATATAAATATATATTATATATGTATATATATATATAGTATTATATATATAGTATATTATATATATATATATATAATATACTAATATATATATAGGGAGAATTAAGGAATCTGTATAGTTGCTAATGCTGCTAATTTCTCCATCTGAAAAGCCAATTTCTTTGGCTTCCTATTTTCCACTAACTCAACACTGGACGATTCTGGCATGTCCTCATCCTCCTTCTCTCTTCAGGTGTCCTATGCCTTTTGCCTGTGATTACATTTTGATCGGGTGACTGAGTTTCTGAAGATCTATGACGTTATCAAGCAAAGGCAGGTGGCGGAACGGCATTTTTCACCGAGTTTTGAGGGAGTGTGCTTCCGTCTGGCCGTCTCCCCTGTTTCAACTGATACTCTCTAATTCTCATACTAACACTTTCCCTCAGTCGTTGAGGAAGCACGCACATGTCCAACCTATTCCGAAAAAAGGAAACCGCTCAGATCCTTCTAACTATCGCCCGTTAGCTGTCACTTGTACTTATCTTGTTCACTCAACTTCTCACTCTCATTTCTTAGATCATCTGATCTCATTCATTCTTTCCGATGGCACTTATGGCTTTCGGCGCTGAGTCCTACTTCGGCAATATATTTCTATCTTACCTTATTTATGGTTTTCCGCTATTATGAACTACGGGGAGACTGTGGCGCTTGACATATTTAAAGCATTTGATTGGGCATGGCACGTGTCACTGCTCTCCAAGCTCCCTCTTTTTCTTTGCTTACTTATGCTAGTTTTCTTTCAAATTCGTTCAATATCGGCTTTTGATGGGCGCGAATCTTCCTCCTTTTTTCTTGTCAATGTGATGTTCCTCAGGGGTCTGCCTTATCTCCTACTTTATTCAATTTTATAATATTTTCTCACCTGTACATTGCTAACTCTATCCACTCGTATGTCGATGACTCGCGACCCTTCATTCTTCAACTACTTTCAATTCTGCTCCCTCTCTTATATAAACATTCTTAACTCTTCGATTCTATTCTCGCTGATCTGGTGGGGTCTTGTGGGGTTGTCTGAACCTTGTAAAATTCAATTCTTTGAAATTCAACTTCTAAATCTCCCTTTCTAAGATACCTTCTAACTTTCATCATATCTCTTTCAACGGTTCTGTCGTCTCCTGTTGACAATATAAACTCCTTGGCCTTAACATAAAACAAAAAATGTCCGGAAAACCTCACATCAACGGTTGCTAAAATGGCCTAAAAAAAAACTGGGAGTTCTGTTTAGATCGCGCGAGGCTTTTTTCCCTCTTCTCAGTTATTCCCAGGCTATTACAAGAGCCTAATTCGTCTTGTTAGAGTAACGCTCCCACATCTGGGGGTTGAGGTTCCACTTATCTTTCTGATAGGGTCGAGTCAAAGGCGAAAAGACTTATAAATCTGTTCTGTACTTTCCCGTTCACTTGAACCTCTATCTTGCGGCGCGATGTGGTGCTCTATCTCTTTCTAATAGGTACCGCAGCGGCATGGTGCTGTAGGGATTTATCACTCGCGTACATCCACCTTTGCGTCGCCTCGTAGAACTAGGTGCTGTAGTTGCACATGAGTTTTGTGTTGATATTGTAACGCTCCCAGGTATAGTTCACTGTTGTGCTCTTCTTTCCTAGCCACCCTCTGTTTGTGGAATTCTCTTCCATCTTCTGTGTTTCTGATGACTGTTAATCTCCCGCCACCTCAAAGCCTGCGTCCAGCGCATAAGTTTCGCTAGATGTTGCTTCTGAGGAGTGTACAACACACCTCTCTAGAATAGGGCTCTGCCCGTGAGTGGTGTGTGACACTGTAAAAAAAAAAATAGAATAAATATGAATAGCATGGTGACCAACGCCACTGATGAAATGGATGTGGGGGAGTGTGGGGGCACCACATAAATTGGCAGTAATAAAAAGGCGATAGTGAATGTGTGTGTGTGGGGTTGATGGTGCAAGAGAATAGGTTATTTTGGGAATGAGGTGTTAAGTAAAGAGGAGGTAATTGTTAGAGCGAGAGAGTGGTTGAAGAATATAAATCTGCAGGAATATGATTGAAATTAACTTTTTTGTGAAAAGTGATCAGGAGACGGAGGCAGAAAGTGATTGAAGTGGATATGAATTAGTAACAAAACGTTTATGGAAGGTATAGTTCCAAGAGATTGGAGAGCAGTAATAGTACCCTTATATAAGAGTAAGGGGGATAAGGGAATGTAGGATTATCGAGGAATTATTTATTGGAGTGTTGTAGCTAAGGTATTACGCTGGTTTTTGTCGTACAAAAGTTCGTCGAGTGCTGAAGATGATTGGTGAAGAAAGGTGGGCGCTTAACAGTGGTAGTGGAGTGTGATAAAATTTTTACATTTGAAACAAAGGATTGAGAAAAATGAGATGATGTGTACTTATGGATTTATAGTTTTATGGATTTTGCAAGGCGTGATTGATAGATCTTAAAGGAGGGCTCTATGGCAGGGGTTAGTGATGGTATTATGTTGGTGGTAGGTTCTGAATGGAATCAAAGTTATGTATGACGATAGTGAAGCGTTGATAAGATAAATGGAATTCAAAGTGATTGGTTTAATATAAATAGCGAAGTGAGGCTGGGATGTGTTATGTCTCCTTCATTATTCAATTTGTATATGGATGGGATTAGTGAAAGAATTGAGATGGGGGTAGCAGGGGTTGGTGTTAGAATGTTGGAGAATAGAAGAGAGTGGAGGGTACAATATCTATAATGTGTCGATGATTTGATTTTGTGTGGAGAATCTGAAGAGAGTTTGAGAGGATTGGTAGAGAGAGATTTCTCAGGGCGTGTAAAAGAAAGGGTTTGAAAGTAAACGTAGATAAGAGTAAAATTATAGTTGTGAATGATGACAGTCCTCGGTGTGAAGTTATTTTGGATAGTGAGCAACTGGAACAGGTGTCTAAGTTTAAATATTTAGGATATATGCTGGATGAAAAGTGAACGGATTATGCAGAGTTTAGTAGGAAAGTTGTGAATGGTAGGAAGATAGCGGGTGCTATTAAACCCCTGGTGGATGTGTTAGGATTAAGCCTTGAGTTCGCTAGGGTTTTACATGAGCTTATGTTGTTACCTATGTTGATATGTAGTAGGAAAACATGGTCTGGAATAAGAGGTATAGATCTAAAGAACAAAGTGTTCACATGGACAATCTTAGGGGCGTGCTAGATGTGAGAAGAATTTATAAAATGAGGAATGAACGCATTGAAGAGTTGTGTGGTGGGAAGAAAGGAGTAAATGAGAGAATAAATGAAAGTACATTGATATGTTTTGGTCATGTGGAAAGGATGTATGATAGTTGGTTGGTTATGCGGATGTATAATGGTGAGTGTATTGGGAATCGATCGGCTGGGAGACGGAAGAAAAAGTGGATAGAGTCAATAAAGAAATGCTTGGAGGAGTGGAATATGAGTTTGACAGAAGCAAGAAGAAAGGTGCATAATAGGAGTGAATGGAGGGGTTTTGTGAGGGGATATGGTTGGAGACCACCTGGTTCAAGGGGTGAACCCTACGTTGGCAAGATGTCACAGTGAACGTTCGTCGCAGTACCGTGAAGCATTAGGGTGGATTTTCTAACTGCAACGAGTTCTCACCTATAGGTATAAAGAGAGCGGCAAGGTTGGGCTTTCTTTTCAACTTGCATCATGTTCTACTCTAGGAGCATTTCTGCTAGGTACTGAAAGAGCTATGCCTTTTGCTATTGCAGGAGTTTGGAGAAAGCCGAAGACCATCATGATGATTGTACTTTTGTTATGAATTGATGTTTACAAAAGTAAAAAAGGTAAAAGAAGAAGAGCTCTTACCAACATATCAGCATCTATACCATCTCTGTCACATGATGACAGCTTACGAGTGCCTCAATATGTACGTATGTTTCTTTTCATGTTGTCTAATCGTATTACTTTTGATTTACATGAATGTTAAAGTCGTTATAACGTATTCATGTTCCTAAAAATGCATGCTATACTAATGTCAATCAAGAATTTGACGTCTTGCTACATTAACTTACCTCCTCATTTGCAAACAGAAGATGCATTGGATATTTCACCTGAAGAGTCAACAGGTAGCAGTAACGAAGAAATGTAAAAATCTTTCATACCAAGAACGACTTCCGAACTTCACTTTCCATGTGAGAATGAACTAGATGATTTGATCAGGAATTTAAATCTCTCAAAGTCAGGAGCTGAACTGTTAACATCAAGGCTGGAGGAATGGAATCTAATAGGGGACGACTGCAGGGCATGTGCGTACCGGAAACGACGTGAGGAATTTGAAACTTTCAATCATGACAAACTGTGCTTTTGTAAAGATGTGAATGGTTTGTTTACTGCTGTTAGCCCGAGGCATGATCCTGCTTAAAGGTAGCTGTTCATAGACAACTCAACACGAAATCTCAAAGGAGTATTGCTACACAATGGAAATCGATATCCATCTTTGCCTCATGCACACTCCGTACAGGATAAGAACCCTGTGATAATATTAAAAAATTTTCTTGACAAAATACGCTATGCTGATTTCCAGTGGGATGTTTGTGATGACTTCAAGATGCTTGCCTTCTTGTTTGGTTTGCAAGGGGGATACATAAAATATTCATGTTTCCTTTGCCTATGGAATAGCAGAGCTGATGATGAGCAATAAAAGAAAAGAAAGCACAGTGGCTACCACGAGTTGAACTGCAGTAAGGAAAGTTAAATGTTCTCAGACAGCCGTTGATCGATTCGAACAAAATTTTATTACCTCCACTTCATATTAAACTTTTATTTATAGAACAGTTTTTGAAAGTCTTAGATCATGGAGGAAAAGCATTTCAGGAAATACTTCTATGTTTTGCAAACTATCTGATGCTAAGATCAAGGGTGGCATACTTGTTGGACCCAAAATAAACGCAACGTTGAAGCAGGAGAAACTTGAAAAGCGATCACGAATGTTAAAAGAGAAGCTTGGTATGCGATTCGTGGTATAGTTCGTGGATTACTAGGAAATCACAAAGATCTTAACTACAAACAGCTATTAGCAAAGCTTATTGAAAACTTCAAGGAAATGGGTTGCTGTATGTCCCTAAAGGTACATTTCTTACTTTCACACCTAGATTTCTTCGGCGAAATCTTAGGTGACACCAGCGAGCAGCATGGCGAGAGATTTTATCAGGATATCGCAACAATGGAAAGAAGGTACTAAAGGCGATGGGATACAGATATGATGGGAGGCTATATATGGTATCTATTTAAAAAGATAAAAGTCTTCCCTCTAGAAAATCTCGATCGTCAAAGCACTCTTAATTTCAAGAATAGTATTATCACCAAAGCATTTACAATGTTATAATGACATTGTCCTATTTTTTTAATGTTTGTTTTATTTCCCAAACACCTCCAGTAATGGAAAACACATTTAGTGTTGTCTAATAAATCATTTATAATATAAAACATATCACACCAACAAGCTGCCACAGAGAAACGGTAAGTATACACGTAGCAAATATGAAGGTACAAATTCTCAAAATTATCGATGATATAAAAATTAATTTGATTTTTAACTAAGCGCGAAACAACAGAACAACATGCAAAAATATATATTAAGCGAAATACTACATTGTGTAATATCAAATTCAGAGCTTTAGAGATTAATAACTAGTGGTATATTAAAAACGCTTGTGAATTTTTTTTAATGAAAAAAAAAAAAAATAAAAAAAATGAAAATTTTAAAAATGATTTTTTTTTATTGTTCTCATAAGTTTGAGTAAAAAAAGAGGCAATGGTATCATCAATTTGTACTGCTAAAAGTGGTAAATAAATGTTCTTTGATAATAAGAATTATCTCACATTTCTGGTTTAGGTGACAACCATTTCAGCATGGAAAGAAAGATCCTTTCAAAAGACAGATTTTCGAATATCTGTACAATAGGAATACAATTCTGTCAACGCTATTAGATCCAAGATATATTTGGCCTTATTTTCAACTCAGTTCAAATATGAAGAGTATTATGAACAGTTATTAGTGATGTATGGTCGAAAATTAATGAAACATTTCAATACAAATGAAAACATTTCAATACTACTTTCACTTAATTCACCATCTGAAACGTGAAGTTATGACTAAGTGATAATGAACATTGAAGCGTATCTGAGGGATTGAATATATTATTAATCTATTATTCTATTATTAATTATTATTATATATAATTAATTATTAATGTATTATTATTTTATTATT
>JABUQX010096761.1:0-22500 GCA_015478945.1 Trachelipus rathkii
CAGTGCAACCCTGACATACATATACATCTAATATATTTCGAGTTTTAGCCACAATCTATTAATATAATTGTGTTACCAGGGTGTGGAACGGGGACCCAACTCAAATGCACCCCCCAACCTCTTTCCCCAGCCTCCTTCCTTAATAAAAGAGATTTATAATTGATTATATACTTTTTGTACTAGTATTGAAATTCAAATGTAGGAAGGTTGTGCTTGAGAAACATCAATTTTTCTGCCTTTTCTGCCTTTTCTGCTGAGAGTCTGTTTCTCTTTTCATCAAATATTAGCCCACCATTGCTAAATACTCTTTCACTTGGAACACTAATTGGAGGACAGGCCAAGTATTTCCTTGCAAGTTTACTCAAGCGTGGGTAAATATTTTGCTTAACTTTCCACCAACTGATAGGATCATCATTTTTATTTTATCGTTTTTCTTGGTGATAGTTTTCAATCATTTGCACATCTTTTGGTAATGCGTATGTTTTTTCATCACTACTGGACTGTAGAAATTCTTCCAGTGAATCTGTTATTGATTTACTTGTAGAAGGTGTTGGTTCTGTAGATTTCGTTTTTTTTCCTTTTAATGAGGGGCGAATTAATAGGCTGCTCGGATTGAAGTTTTTAAACTGCAACACAAAGTGACGATTTAACTTGTTCTAATATTGTGTTACAAAAAAACTTGACTTTATAACGGTGATCTAGGTAAGTTGCAATAGTATGAAGGTTCTTAACTTCCACAGAACCAAAGCCTTTTTATAGCTATGGTTTTATTACATCTTTCATTCTTTTAAGCTGTCATAATTTTCATTTGAAGATGGTTCAAAATGCTTCTTTAGCGTTGAGATTAATGGTAGCTGAAGCTGCAGAGGCACTGATTTTTTTGGTAATTTCTTCAAACGGTTTCAATAGCTTAAAGCAGTGTAATATGTCATTTTCCACTTTAGTAAGATGTTAACTTTGAAAAACTAACTGGCGCACAAAGCAAGAGGTTCTTTGAGCAATACAATTCTTTCTATCTGTTGACTCAAATTATTATGAACTTCATGCTGTGAGATAGTGAGTTATCAATACACAGTTGAGTCGATGAGTCCCATGTCTCATTTAAAGTTTGCGTTCAGATTCTTTATCAAATCTCGACAATAAATATCCGCGCAACATCCACAGGGCAAAGTGCGGATGCTGATCTCTAATAATGTTCGGATGTACCGCGGATGCGGATGTTACCTGCATCAAAGGTATGGACATGAAAAGATGCCAGATATTTCTAGAGAGACTCCACTTGTTAATCAGACAAGTTTTAAGTAGAATATGTAAGGTGTAGCGGAAGTCGAAAGTTCCGGTTCCGGCCGGAACTTTTCCAAGGTTCCGGAAAGTTCCGGTTCCGGCCGGAACCAAAAATTCTGGTTCCGGTACATCCCTAATATATATATAAAAGTAGTAGGGAAAACGGGGCTACCAGAACATTTCCTCCATTCGGTCGCAAATATTCTGGTAGACGCTTCGCTCTCCGTTTCACTTACTACTTATAATGGTTTGTTTAAGGGAATGGAGTTGAAAGGAGGTTTAAATATTCGAAAATGTGATATATTTTTTAATTTTGCTACCGAGCCACGCCCCTGCTTTGCTGGTTCGTTTTGTGTTCCAGAACAGGCTTCGCTCCAGGGGTTTTGGTATGCTACTTAGAAGAGTTTTTTAAAAGAGCGAAGCTGCAAGGTGGTTTGGTGGAGAGAATTGAAAATTGATTTATAATAGAAATTTAATTAATAAAATGGAAAATATTTTAAAAGAATATGAAAGATTGAATTTGATACATAATAAAAGTTTTATATATCATTATACAGATAAAATGAATGATTAAAAAGAACTTATAGATAAATATCGAGATTAAAACTTTGTTTGGAATTAGAAACAATTTTAAAGAAATTAAAGGAAGATCTTTTAAAATTGCAAGGAAGTATAAAAACGATATATAATTGTGGACCAATAATATGTTATTCTGAGAATGTTTTATCAAACCACTTCATATTATATTGAGGTGAAACCTGCTATAATTATAAGGGGTTTGAATTTATAAATAATAATAATAATAAATATACCCCACCATGAAAATATGTAAGTCATGATTATAAAGCTTATCATTCACAATATTCACAAAATAATAATAATAAACTATTGAAATATCCATCAAATATATATTTAGAGAAAGTTATTGATAAATATTATAGAAACAATAAATAGATAATTAATAATTATGATAAAATATTAAATTTCAATGATAAATTAGAACAGACCTTTCAGCAGGTAAAGTTTTTAGAAAGAAAAAAAAAGATTAATGCTCAACAAATATTGCTTAAATTGCTACAATTATGTGTTGTCAAATGTAATATATCTAATTTTCAGAAAGTTTCTAATAAAAGAAAAATTACATTAAATGAATAAGGTAAAATGTGGAAGAAAATATGTAAGATTAATAAATGGGATTTGATTATTAAGTAAAAAGCATATGAGCATTTTATATGCTGTATATATATATAGTTTTTTCCTTTTAAAGTTAATTAGTCTGAATCGTAATCATTTTCAAAAAAATTTATTCCTATTTCGGTTCTCAAAAATCTTATGTACTGAATTAATTTATTTAAAATAGTTTTTCACTCTTCAATATTATTGCTAGTAATGATTTCTAAATCTATGAGTTCTTTTATTCTTTCAGTGCTTACCCCATTAATTTTTGAGAGATTTTCAATTATGTCCATTTATTATAGAGAAGAAAAAGTTTATGAAAAATTAATTTGATGATAATCTTCACTTTGAATTGTTTAATTTCGTTTTCGTTGAAAAATTTAATTTTTTCATCATTCAAGAGCTTCTCATACCTTCTTGGAAGAAGTACATTAGTTACCTCATCCTCTCCTACAGGTAGAACTGCAAACATGCGAGACCATATTTCGTATTTAATTTTCTAAATTTAACAACCTTATAAATCACCATTCTATTATTTAAATTCGAATAGTTTTTGAGGTGTTCACGTAATCCAGCTTGATGTACAGTATTGATTTGCACTTTTTTTTTGTTAAACACTAATTTATCATCTAGAGAAAAAAAAGTTGTTTATTATTGGTATTGATTAATTATCTCAAGTTTTCTTTTTTAATTTTCAGGATCAGTATTTATCAGAACTATGCTACATTTCCAAAGTCACCGCTTATAATAATATTTTTCTCTCTTATTTTTTTCTTCAATCTGTCGTTATTAATAGTTCCGGAAGAAGCAAGTTCATAATATTATGTGATTTGTGCTTGTTCACCTTCTAGTGTTGCTGAACCGTTTTACTTGGATCATATACCAAATACATATTTTTATTAATAAGTATTTACCCTACAAAAACCCTTGAACAACATGCATTTTTACATTAATAGTATCAACGTTTGATTGAATCTTGAAATAACATCATCCTTATTCAGACGAAGATCATTAACTCTGATTTTGGTTAAGAATTCATCTTGATATTTGTTTAAAGCTAGGGTAATTTTCAGTTCCGTTAATTAACAATTTTACTGATATAATGTTGATTTATATCTTGCGAGGTCCATATAATTGTATCAAGGAATCCTTCATTAACGGCTTAACATAACCATTTTTTCAGAGCAACCTTTCCTTTCTATGCCTGATACGAATGGGAAGACTTCCCCAATTCTAATTTTGAAAGTTTGAAAAATATATTTTTTCGTAAGCACATGTTTCTTTTTTTAAATTCTATTGTATACCAAAAAAAAAATTAAACTTTGATTAATCGTTTTCTTAGCATTTTTCACTGCGTCATCTTTTAGCAATAAAACGTTGTTCTGCATTTCAAAGAGTTGAGATTTTATGTTCTTCAACCAAATTTCTTAATTGAATCACCTTTACAAGATTGTTAATTCAGATTATTGATCTTATCATATTCCCGTGCTGTTTTAACATTTTATCAACCTTAGTTTCTTGTTTTCTTTTTACTAAATTATCTGTTATAATTTCTCTAAGTAACATCGTTTTCTTCTCGAGTATTAGCCGCATTTTGCCAGCCTTTTATTTTCGATATCAAAATTACCTTCCTCATCTAAATATTTAAATCCAATCCTGACAGTCCTGGAGTCCTGGAGGTCCTCGAGGTCCTCGCGGTCCTGGTGGTCCACTTCTTGTTAGAGGTCCTTTCACCAAAGTTGTTAACCACTCATTTATTTGTACAGAGAAAAAAAAGTTCTTGTAGAATTGAGTGAAAAAATTTAATTTCCAATACTTTTTCGTTCAGCCCTAAAAACAAAATGACTGCAATATAACGTTCATCTCAATTTTTGTATTTGATACGTTGAATAGACAATTATCAGTATTGTTATATAATTTTCAAATCTCTGAGGTTGAACACCGAATGAATCGAAATATAATAGCATAAAATTTTTAGAATTTTTAAACCAACTGTCCAATGAGTTTCCTTGAACCTTTAAATTGAATTCAACATTCATTCTATTCCACATTTCCTTCTTTTATTAGAGTTTTTTTTGAGAAGCAAGAGCGGGGGTAATATAAATTCCTTCAAAGTTTGGATTTTTAAGTTGATTAACATATTTATAAGATCGTATTGACTCAATGCTTCATCGGAATATTCAACTTTTGTTGGTTTTAAAAATAAAACCCCGCTTCGCCAGTATTTTCGACCGAGGGTATGGTTTTTAAAATAAAAATACCTTTTCAGTGCTGGCATTTTTCCATTTGAAGTTATATGCCTTCTAGTTTCTTTCATAGATTTGCTTATTGGCTCGTTTGTTTTATCATTCTACAGATCTTTATCAATTAGCGCTAGCATCCACCAGCTAAGAGATACCGATTGCACTTGCACTGCTAATAATGTTGGAAAGTGTTATTAAGAAACCCTCTGGTTAGCCAAGGCTGTTCCTTGTGATATGCTATAATTCTTTAAATTAAATTGGTTAATGCCTTTCTAAACATTATAGGCTTTATTGAGTTGAGTTAGTGAAGAAAGAGATTGTTTCCTTTATTCATCTTTCGGATTTAATTCTAAATGACATAGAAGATTTTTTATTTACTGCGTTTGTTTAAATTCTTTACCTGATTCGGTGTAAGACAAATACTTTCATATCGTTGTACGTCATTTATTTAAGAAGAAAAAAGTTCATTATATAGTAAAATTTTTATTATTATATTTTTCCTTTTTTAATTAGTCGTAAATTATTGTGTGATGATGTGTGTGTAGGTAGGGAACCAGTTCACTTGTTCCACCTCGTTGTTAGTTTCTAATTATATTAAATGATGTTTTATGAATTAATTTTAGGTGGGGGCAGATGCTGCCCGGCCTAAATCTTAATAATTTTTTAATTTTCGTATATATCTTATTAGAGTAAAAGTTGAGTTTTACCTATCTCACATTCGACATGATCTCTAAGCATACTACTTTTTATTGTCATACCTTATTGAAGCTATTTTCGAGTATTTGTTTATTTTCTCTACAATGGATACATAATACCTTCACTTTATTTAAGGAGAAAATTTAAAAAGCGTAGTATTCTTTAGTTTCCATCAATGTGAGTTTCATTAAGGTCGATCTGATAATACTATGCATAAGCGACTTTGTAGGTTTTGATATATTTTTCTTAAAAAGTTGCTCTTATTTTAACTTTAAAAGCTGAATTTTTTCATTTTTTCAAGCATTGGGTCTCCTTACATGCAAAATCTCACTTTAGCAAGTGGATAAATTTTTGATATCTTAATCATAACACTAATGAACAATTTTTCTTTCATTAAGTATATTATATAGAATAAATATATAGCATGTTCTTAAGCCGGTTGTATAATAATTCTTATTAAAATCAAGTCGAAGATCCATTTCTGGATATCTCTTGCTTGTATTGATTAACTGAACAAAAAGCGTTAGTTATATTACACTGATTAAATATACCGTACTATCATCTATTTGACTATCACCCATTTGTTTCTTGAAAAGCTAAAATTATGAAATCGACGGTTTCTCAGATCCGGCTGTAACATTTATTCTCCAATCGAATTGTTGTTTTGATCCTTGATTTACTTCTATTACGATTCACGACTGTCTATTCAAAAAGATTAATATTTAGAAGTACCTTTTATTTATGAATATCTTGTAGTACAGTTTTTGACCAATGTATTTCATACTGTAAGTGTTACGTGCTGGGATTCTCCATACAACTTCTCGATAAAATAATTTACCATCAGGAACTTTATAAGTATAAACATAGAAAATAAATTCATATGATTTTAAATATAGCATTCATTTGTCATCTGTTTTTTCCTTAATGTTAAGCTGATGTTTTATGCTATAAATTACTCCATCATAATTTTCGCAAAATCCAAATTTATCACTTAAACGGAATAGCTACACTAAAATTGCCCGATGAGTTCTTAAATAAGTATTTGTTTCTCTCCACATATCCAGAATTTATTAATTTTCGGACATACTTTATCACATTTATCAGTGGTGACCACATAAATTTCATACCTTCTAAATAATTGAGAACATATGTTAAAAGTTCACTTTCATATGTTGATGCTGTCCAGGCATTATGGAATACTTCTTCCATACTTTATTTCCAAGTTGATATCCACTCTTTGAAAATAAATACAAGTATTTCCGTTATTAACTTAAGTTATTATATAAGCCAAAGGATGCTCCAGGCATCCAGTTCCAGGTTGATCTTTGAGAATGGGCCTTCCACCGCAACACGGTTATTAAGTATAATCCCTCGACATAGTTAAATATCAACTTCTAGAAAGGTAGTTACAAAATTCATCCTGATTTTTGAACGATATTCTTCATATTCACTACGGTGTTATTTTTTTAAATCAACCTCCTGTTATAAGGTTCAAATATTCTTTTGATTATTCAAATCTTTTAATTGAATCATCTATTTCTGGTGATTCCAATTTAAATTATACTCCATTTATTTAGAGAAAAAAAAGTTTTCATTGTTGATTTTAAGATCGTAATTCGCAATACGTTATTTTCTTCTCCTCGAATGATTTAACGGTTTTTTAATGTATACTTGATCAGTAAGCCAACATAATGATAAAATTTAACACGTTGGAATTGTTATCGGTAGATATACTCTGATTAGGTCTCTCTATTTATTTATAACGGGATAAATATATTTGAGCTGAAAGACTTGAACCTTAAATGATAGAATAATACAAAGGACCTTAAATGATAGAATATTACAAATACTAAGTAAAACTCTGAAAAACATGGAGGGACACATGCTTGGAATAATGAGTAGGAATAGAAAAAATATCAACTGAATAATAAAAAAAATATATAACAAACAAGAGAAATGTAGATGGACATGTCATATAATTACAAAAAATGGCTATAAATATGATAAAAAGCTTCCTGAATGCTTATTTTTAAAACAAGATGATGTTTGAAAACCAATTTTTTGAATCGTACTGGGCAACAGTCTCTTGTTGTAATAATATTTCAAAAACCTTTACCGTTATATTCATATGCAAATTTATTATTTGATTCATCATAACTGTTACTGAATTATACGTATTTATATTTAATAACGCTATTTCATGTGTTTCACCCTATTCAAATTTTAAAGAAAGGTAAAAATTATATTTTAAATCAGATATATTACTAGATAACACAATGCTCATTATTTTAAGAAAAAGCTTAATTTAAAGAGATCAAAAAAAGAATTAGTTATCAAAATATACCAATTCTTCGATCCCTATATTAATAGCTTGTTACTCATTAAATACATTAGTATTATCCGATTATGAATTTTCTGAAAAATATATTTTGTATTAACATATATATGATCTGAAGTTGGTTAAAAAATTATAAATCCCCTGCCTGGTATTTTCAGGTACGTCTCCTTACACCTAGTTCTCGAGGGGAGTATCTCCAACAACTGCTTCTCTTGGTGTTCTTACTTCTGACGTATCATCTTGATTTGCAAGTTTATCCTTGCAATTAATATTTCTTTGTCTGATTGTTTTTATCTTAGAGCATCCAATACTATTTATCACCCTTTCGATTAGCATAGTACTTCCATCGTATCTAAAAAACGCTTTAGTTTGATAATATTTTCTTTATAATTATTATTAAGTCATTTTTACGGAAACTTTCTCCAGGATTTTTCAAGGTTAGAAGTTTCCATTGACCTTCAGTACCGATGTATTGGGTTTTTATCAATAATTAAAATTCATTAACCATCAAATCTTTTAATGTTGCGTTTACCATTAAAAATCCATACCTCCTTCAATACATTTTTATACCGAATGCCGTATGTTCATATTATTTAGGATAATAAATTACTTGCATATATTTTCTTGCTATTTTTCCTAACTTTGCTAAAAATTTATATTTATAGGAGAGTATGGTGATGCTGATACTTCTTCAATAGCTAAAGGAACTTGAAGTGAAGTAAGAGCTGGTTTAGTTAATTAAGTTTGAAGATATTTCTTTTTGATGCGTTGTTTATATCCTTAATCGGTTCAATTAATGGTTGTAGTAGATTAATATTTTCTTGATAGGATATCTTGATCAACAATTTTTCGTTTAAAAATCTTTTCTTAAGTTTCTTTCTAATATTTACTAAAATCAGATTTTCTTTTAATTATTAACATATGCCATTTATTTAAGAGAAAAACATCAAACATCAACAGTCAAACATCAAACATCAAACAGTCAGACATTCAAAACATTCAAACATCAAACAGTCACATCAACACCGTTCCGTTCAATGTTTACATGGATCTCTGTTTCTAAAGCCGTTTCAAAACTGTTAGATGTTTCCATTGTTGATGGTTTTGGTGCTAGTCTGTTTGGATGTTTGTTTTAGCTGTTTGTGAATGTTTGATTTGTTTCTATATTTCCCGTTAAGTCTTTTTCATTTATCCAAGATTGTTTTTATTGTATCCTTTCCATTTAACTATTATTTTCTCTTTTTTCTTTTTAATATTTTTGATAAACCTCGATAATTCACGCTTTCATTTTCTACTCAATTCTCTTGTTTCATTAAAAACTTCCATAATCCTTCATCACTCATGTTTCTCTTATATAAGTTATAGGATCTTGTTTCAATACTTCAGATATATAAATATTTCTTCTGTAAAGTTTGGAAGATATCCTTTTGCTAAAAATCTTTATATTTTTCTTTTCAATTCCTACTCTATCACCAAGGTTAAATTTGGTTTCCTAAGTTTAAGGACTTAGTAAGGAGTGAAAAATAAATTTTCATACACACATCTTCTACTATTCTTCTCAAGAGATCCTTGTTTAGGAGTCATTTTAATATATCTTTATTTTACTAATTACTAATTTTTTACTAAATCAGGAAGAATATCAATGCATTTCTTTGTTTTGTTTTCTGTTAAAATTTCTCCACATCGTCGGGTTTCCAGTCTGGCTACACGAGTGGTACTACTTGAAGCTATCGTTTCATTCTCTGTAGCGAACCAATGATTCTATGTTTTCAAATAGTTCTTGATAAGTGGTTATTTATGAATCGCAGTCCCTTTATCCGTATGTTTTTTAGGAATTTCGTTCCTTAAATATATTTTGAAACGCCTCTGCGATAATCTTTATCCAGTTTTTCTTTTAATAGGAGTAGGCCCAAGCGTTATTTTACTGAACATATATCTATTAACTGTTATACGTAATTATATTTTTATCTGAGTTTTATATCTTTTGACTGTTCTCTAAATCAGCTTGCCATTAATCATCAACACTAGAGACCATCACTCTTCTCGTTGAAATTTTATGTCTTATCGGTTTATGCAATGTGTAAACGTTTTTGATGATCTTAACAGCCAGTTAACTATCTTAGAAGATTAATCGTGCACTGACCCTGACGAACTGCTGCTCTCGTGGCCGTGCCTACGATAGTTCGCGCTTGGATAAACCATACAAAGGATCAGCTCAAACGGAAAAATTGAATATACATTCTCTCATATTGCCGATATCCCGATTTCGCGAGCTCTTTACCCCGTTTTTAGTCTTGATTCCATTCCCATAACTCCTGTGATTCCATAAGACATGTTACTAATCTCGCGTTTTTTCTAACGTACTCTGGTTCATATAGGATCTAACGCAATTTCACTCGCTTGTTTTGTAATAAATCATTTGCCGCATTTCTCTCTTTCATGTTTTATGTTTTAAGGATTAATTTTATAATCAGTTGTTTTACAGGCCTTATCTAAACTGTTAACACCATTATATCCTTCTTTTAATCTTTTTTCTGTACTTTCGTACCTGGACCACAATGTGAATATTTTCCTGTATTCCTAAACGATCCATTTTCAATATTTGATATAACAATTATATTAGGAAAACTAAAATGGATTTTCTGGTAAAGGGAGTTCTTCAACGCCAATTAACAATCCTGACGCAGTCTTTCGTCTTTAAAAATAATTCTAATTCATATAATATAGTTTTGATTTTTCAAGGCGTCAAGAGTTTATTTGGAATTTTTCTCAATAATTTTCTTTATGACTTTCCGAGTTGTAATTGTAAAATACATTTATTTAGATGAAAAACTTTCTAGGTACTATATATAGAGTTAATAAATTGCTTTGATATCTTCCCTTCTCCTGGTGATAATTTTTTGTTTATAACAATGTAACCAAACGGTTCTTTATCCAACAGTTTCACATAAATTTACGAAATTCTTCCCACGTCATATCTTTTGGGAAATGAATCCATGTATAAAAATTTAACTAAATCTTTTTATAGGCAATGAGAACAATATAATACATTAGCATTGGATCTTATTGTTTGACGAGGAAGTTTAAAATAGTTTTGACTAATATAAATAGAGCTTGTTTTATTATGTCTTCCTCTCGTTTGAAAATTTTTCAGCATTTTTGTTGATTTGAATCATTCATTAAATCATCAAATACAAATAAATTTTTCTTATCTTGTTGTTAACATCCTTCGGGTCTTGAATTTCGGAAGAATTTATGGAAATCCAAAAATATATTTTGATTTTTTATTTTCTAGGGCTTTCTAATAATTGAATCGATATTGCATCCTCCTTTTTCCAATAATTCAAGAACTTCGCTTTTACTTTATATCCCTATCAAATCCTGATATTGTGATTAATTTATATTCTGGCTGGTGTTAAGACTTTTTAAAAACAAATATTATTTATATATTTAACCACTATCATAAGTTACATTCTTAGTTAGTAAATTCGTTTATATCGCATCCAGATCACCTAATAAATTAGAATTCTACAGTCTGGAGATTGGTAATAAAGAAATGATCGTTCTTGATTATTTTTGCTCTTCTCATCTTTCCAATTGAATGAAAGGTTTCATTTTTTTTATTATAGAGAAAAAAAATAAAAACTATATTTAAAAATTCTTATAGAGTTTTTTAAATACTGACCCTGATCTAACGCGTCGCAATTTTGACCACGCGTCAAACTATAGTTTGTATTTTTTTAAAACAAATTACAATATAATATAAAAAGAAATCCTGCGGTTCCTTTAGGAACCGCAGGAATCATTTCATCATCTAATCTCATGAAGTTTTTTTTATATTCTAAAAATTTCACATATATCTTTCCCTTTAAACCAATATCATTATTTTTTATCGGTAAATAACTATCATATAACCTTCCTATCGTTAATTTAAACAATCATTATTTTTAAGTGTGTAATATATATTATTAATTTTATCAAAGACATTTATATTTTATTTAAAAAAAATTTATATTATTAAATTTTTTTTTTCAAGGGGGCCGTGTTTCACGGCCCCCTTTGAAATTTATATTATTATATACTTTCAAAGGGGGCCCTGAAACAGGGCGGGAGTGAAGAGACGTAATTGTTTTTCGTAACCGCCGTGAATCACGGCGGGAGTGAAGGGACGTAATTGTTTTTCGTTCCCGCCGTGAATCACGGCGGGAGTGAAGGGACGTAATTGTTTTTCGTTCCCGCCGTGAATCACGGCGGTTACAATTTTTAAATTATACTATAGTTTATGTTTTTTTTAAAAAAAATTTATAATATAATATAAAAAAAAGAAAAAAAAATTCCTGGGTATCCTAAAGGATACCCAGGAATTTTTTCACGAAAGAAGTTTTTTTTTAAACAATATATAGATAGATAGATAAATTTATTATATATATACGGAAAATTTTATCGTCGTTTTGAGAAACCTCGCTACCGCTCTATTATATATTTTTATATTTTGTGATAGCGGGGTCTCTAAGGAGACCCCGCTATCATTCTATTATATATTTTTTTTAAAAATATATAGATAGATAGATAAATTTATTATATATACGGAGAATTTGATCGTCGTTTTGAGAAACCTCGCTACCGCTCTATCATATATTTTTATTCTTTTTTAGCGTATATCCTTAAGGATATACGGTATGATTTTTTTTTAGAAAATTGGTATGTGGCGACATTTGCCACATTAATTTTTAAATTTTTTTTTAATTTTTTTTTTTGAATGTATAGGAGCGCCTAGTCCTTAAGGACTAGGCGCTAAAGTACGTTAAATGAAGGTTGGTTTGATTTAAAAAAAATTTTATTTTTATTTTTTAATTTTTTTAATGTATAGGAGCGCCTAGTCCTTAAGGACTAGGCGCTAAAGTACGTTAAATGAAAGTTGTTTGATTTAAAAAAAATTATATTTTTATTTTTTAAATTTTTTTTTGAATGTATAGGAGCGCCGGTCCTTAAGGACCGAGCGCTAAATTCGATTAATGAAGTTGTTTTGATTTAATAAAAATTATATTTTTTTTAAATACATTTTTGCAATATAACAGAGTTGTTTTCAAATTTGCAGCTAAAGTACGTTAATGCAAAGTTTGTTTGATTTAAAAAAAATTATATTTTTTTTTTTATTTTTTTTTTCTTAAACCTAACTTACAACTAAAAAGTAATCTATTGTTGACACCGACTAACTTATTCTATAATGTCCTAAAGCTAATGTTTATATTATTTATCTAATATATATCGTTTTCATCATTTCTAGATTCACAATTTTTATTTACTGTATAGTTATTAATCATGTTTTTACTTCGTATTAAATTTAGTTTCTATATAGAGTTCTTCCATAAATATACGTTTTTATAGTCAATCAATGCTTATCCGTTTTGATTAATAACACCATATTTTTTACTCCTCTTAGCTTTTTTAATCTTTATTTTCTAAATGTTATGAAGAAAATATAATTTTTGAGAATAGTTCTACAAATTCTGTTATCAGTTTTCCAGCGTTATCATTCTTTCATTTACCTTTATAATACTTTTTTATTTTTTCTGAATATAATTTTTGCTCTTATTGGTAATTCAGATGTATCAAACAGTTTTATATTCCTTTTTTCATGAAATATTATAATATATATATTTGTATATAATTAGCATAATGAATCTGTATCTGTAAATTACAATTTTGCTATTTTCATTATATTTTATTTTTTATATGCATTATAATGTTAGAGTACATTAAAGTTTATTAACTCTAAAATTAGACATTCCTACATAATAGGTTCATCAAATCTCATAGTTATGTTTATTTTCATATTACAAAGCTATTAATATTTTTCTGGAGAATATTTTAAACGCATTCTCAAAATTTGGTTTTTTTTACTACATTTTTGAGGTGTTGCTCTTTCAGTTTTTAACTAGTCGTACATCAACTCTATTTCTTAAGTTGTTTCCATCGTTTTACCAAACACCGAGTTGCTCATTAACTTATAGAAATCTTTTTCAAATTCAATCTTCGCTTCCTTTCTCTTTCTCGTGTTTAGATCAATGTGTATGTTTTCATCCAATCGCTCTGATCAAATTCTTAATATTCTATGTATTTTCGTAAGTTTCAATCCTAAATTAAATATTTCTTTTTCAATAGTTATTGAAATATTTTTCGTTATTATTATTCAAGTTTGGAACTAAATTTTGAAACTTTATCTAACTTTATATTTTCTGCTGCTAAGGGTTAATCGTTATGTAAATTCATGTAGTTCTTTAGAATATTCCAAATCAACTTCTAAAAATATATCCTTTATTTTCGATTCATCACCTTGATATCCAAACATCAAATCGTTAAAATGTTTTTCATCCATTACAAATTTCCTCGTAGCAATATAATTACTGAGACATTGCCCAGCCATATAAATAATTAGCATCTAAATAAGTGAGGTATAACTGATAGCGGTGTTATTTTCTATCATAACCTCTTGAATATATGGCATTCATTAGCTTTCGCATATCTATGTGTTATAGTACTGATTCCTTCTATAATCCCTTTTCTAATTCATTAACAACATATCCGGATCTTTTAATAAATCTTATTATTTCTTCGTTTCTTATTAATAATGATCCCCAAGATACCCTGGAGATGTTAAAATAAACGTGTGGATCTGAATTTATAAGGTATCATAAACACAGTTGTTCAAAATTTTCAAAACACATCCGCTAATAGTAATGTATCAGATTGTAATATAACATGTGATAATCCTTAAATGTTTTACAATTAAATTTTTTCCAGATAGCTGCGCAGGTTTGTAGTCCTCGTTTGTTATGTCTTAATTATTCAATATATTTAAAATATCTCTTTTAGGTAAATTTTCATGATTAAATTTTGTTACATCAATCATCCAGTCTCGAAATCGTTGGGGATAAACTTCCTTTACGTTTATGTTCATGTCGTCATTCCTTGTAATATTTTGATATAATTCTTTTAATTTATTTTCTAAATTTCGATGCCGTTTTAGTAGGGACAAGATGACATAAATCTAAATATCGAGGTAATCTTCAACTTCTCCATTGCTTGTTGAGATGTTCCTATCATCAACTTTTATAAAACTGATTGAAAACTTATATAGTTTCGTCCGTTTTAAGAGGAATTGCTCTTAACTCACCATCGGTTACAGTCCAAATCTTTAACGAAATAATACTGAGCATCGTATTTAGATTAAGATGGTGCTACTTATTTTGGAATAAATTTAGGATTTTCTAATTCTTTTAAATACAAACCTTCGGTGAGCAGGTCCTCTATACTCTCCTGTTAAATGAATATGGTCTCTTACTTTTGAGATCTGATTGTGTATATTTTTTTACATATAATAAAACAACGATTAGCATTTTCATGATCCATTTTTTTCTTCTGAAGTTAAATTTCATTGGTTCGTTCATTTTCAAAAAGTTCATAGAATCTTTTTGCATTCTGAAATTAACAATTTCTGTAAACGTTTTTTATGGTGCTTCGTCCTCATATATTTCTGAGCTTTGATATTCATCTACATCACATTTCGTTTAACAACACCAACTGTTTGGTTGATGTTTCTGTAGGTTAATGATATAAGATTCTTAAGGATCTGGTTGACTCGTTTGTATCTTTTGTAATGTGCTTTCAAAAAATCTGCATATATAACATGTGGATGTTCTTGAATGTTTTTATAATACAGTTTAAATTGGACCTGACCTTCAGATTATTCCATTCTTACCATTATTGCCATTTACTGATTTTGTTATCTAATAATTCATTTTCTTACATCAGTGAGATTATTGTCCTTATGGGATTAAGTTTTCTCTTTATTGCTGATAAGTTATGAATGGACTCAAATGTTTCATCAGTATATAAGGCGTATTTTTATCATTTTGTATATTTAAAAAGTAAAAAACATGTTAGTTTTCTCAACTTTTGTAATTCTTAATGGAGTATATTATTTCTTTTTTCATCACCCATATACAATAACTGACACATCGTTTTGGATTCTCCAAAATTTAGTTAATCTGTATTTAATTGATATGAGGAATTCTATCCTTTCCAATTGAATTTTAGATACTTCTTTATTCTATTTTGATAATCTCTGTGGTATTTCTTTCTGTTAAACAAATACAGATTCTTGCATAATACACTTTGAACATTCCCTGCTTTCATTTTAATTTCGAACTTGTTGAACAATAACCTACTTTTTTATTTTACATTTTGTTCTTAAATGGCAATTTTCTTGTCAACAATATACGATAAAGTTTATATTTTGTATCTTTATCTTCTAAGTTTACTAAGTATTTCATACTTGTAGCTAGCTTGTAAAAAGTTATATCTATTTTTCTTCAATTTTATTGATAATTTCATGAATTACTATACATTATTTTGAGCAATTATTGTTTTTATTTTCATGGAACCGCTATTAAACCAATTTTTAATCCTGGTTGTTTTTCTTTCCATCAGGTAATATTTATAAATTTCAACTAAAAAAAAAAATTCATTTGATTTAAAATTTTCCCAATTTATGATGAAAGCAATTTTTTATCATTGAAATTTAATTACTTTATCATATTATTAATATACAACCTCTTATTATAGTTTTTATATTGGTTCATAACAATAGTGCTATTTAATATACCTTGATTCCTTCTCGGACAATTTTTATAATCACATTGAATCGAATTTCTTTGAGGAATCTTACTTTTCTCGTGTATTTTAAGGTTCATCGATTTTCTACGAAGGAACATTTCTTTTGCTTTTTATCAATCTCTAATGGATTTACCCGATATGATTATTTTTACATCTTTTTTTAATTACTTTCGCTTATTATGAAATTTAAAATTTTTAATTTTAGTATTTACAGATCTCACAAGCTTATTTCAGTTTCTATTACTAGATTTTTTTATTATAAGTCAATTTTGAGATTTTCGCTCATTCCCAGATACTACCATCATTACTAGGTTTTTTTTTATAAGTCAATTTTATAGAGAATAATTATAGCACAAATTCCTATGATTCTTACCATATTATTATAGGATTTGCCATCAGAAGTAGATCATTAAGGAGACTCATTCGTTCCGAATCATACATTTTATTATAGATTTTACCTCTGATATTTAGTCATTTTGCTCACAAAGCTATTCTGTTTGCATTTCATACTTTTCCTAGTTTTGATTTCTTAAAAGATTTAAGTTCGAAATGTTCTACTCTAAATCTTTTTTTCTTCATTGAAAAAACGTTCTTTATCTAAAATTATAGGAAGTCAGCTCATCGTTTGTTCTATCATAATTATCCACTCAAAAATGTTATTATTTTGTTTGAAAAGGTTGACTCTTTTTATTTTTGTTCATTTTTGTTTTCTTGTTTAATTATAGAAGAAATTAAAAAAAACATATTATAATTCCTAAATCTCATCGAGTTCTTCAATTTTTCTTAACGTAAAAATTTTTTCTTATCTTTATATTTAAAAAAATAACTTTTTAATAATTATTTTAATAAATTATCTTGACAAATATGAAATATTAATGTCCAAGGCTTTAAATACCTTACATAATTTGAACCTAAACAAAAAAGTAGTTAAGAGATACCAAGTAACTGAGTTTTGATCCCTCTAAACTTCCTTTTATTATCGAGTGAACCAATATTTTTTTTAAGCCCCGCCCCTTTTACTCAGTTTCTCAGCGGTCGGACTTTTTGTCGCCGTTTTTTGTTACAGCTCAATACTTTCAGTTCGTAAGTTAATCTCTTGTATTGAAAAAAAAAATAATTTTTTTCTTTCATGACTTTGCACAATAAAAATTAGAGTAAAAATTTAACATACATAAAAAACAATCTTATATATTCATATTTTTGAACACTTGTTAAAAATTCATTTATAGAATACAATATCTATTTACGGTACAACTAAATTTCCCTGAGAGAATTCAATTAAATGCTCACCGTTTTTTGATAAACATGAATTTTTATCCACAAAAACTACCGGTCGTCACACTTCAAATACTTATAACCAATCTCCAACCTGTTCAAGAATTTGCAAAACTCTACAAAGTTTGGAAGCCTCCAAATCCCAGAAAACTTTTTTTTTTTAATTTTTAAAAGTTTATACTTGGTTGTGTGTATAATATATATTATATATAATATATATAATATATTATATATATATATATTATATTATTATATATATAATATATATATATTATATATATATTATATATATATATATTATATATATATAATATATATATTATATTACATATATATATATATTATATATAGTAACTATATAATATATATAATATATTATATATATAATATATCTATTATTATATATATATATATTATATATATATAGTATATATATATATCATATATATATAAATATATATATATATATTATATATTTATATATATATATATATATCTATTAATATATTATATATATATACATACATATAATAATATTATATATATATATATATATATATATATATATATATATATATATATATATATATATATATATATATATATATATATATATAATATATATATGTAATTATATATATTATATATATATATTATAAATATATATATATATATATATATATATAATATATATATATATATATATTATTATATATAATATATGTATATATATATTATATATATAATATATTATTATATTATATATATATATATTTATATATATATATAATATATATATATAATATATATATACTATATATTATATATATTATATTATAATATTATCAGATATAGTATATATATATTATTGAAAATGTGCATAATTCCATCAGACAAAAAGGAAGAGGTTAATAGAGAGGAATGAAGCATATTATTGCTCGCAAGTTAGGATTAAAGCTCAAGGGGAAGATCCAATATTTGGCTCGTGCTAGGCCATTTTTTCACCCTCCCTAAAAATAGACATAAAATTCGGAATTATCAGCCGATTTTGATTCTATAAACACCAAACTGTAGCTTTTTTGCCCTCTAAAACGTTGTTTTCTGGTGTTTTCCTGTGTCTGCAGTCATTCTTTCAAAATTTTCAATTTTTCAAAACCCATGTTTTTGACATTTGTCGAAACTCCTGCTAAACTATTTCTCGAAATGACTTCAAAATTGAAATATGCATAGATGGGTTCATTACCTACAATAGTCACATAAAATTGTTTCGATTTTTTGAGTTTTGTGCTCAGCGTTGTCCAATTTCCAAACCCACTTTTTTTGGATTTTGAGATGAAAAATTGCGATAATTTTTTCTTGTTCGGGTCCAAGTAGATGAAATTTTTAGGGCATATGTAATCGGGGAAAAGGCACATTTTATACTTAGATAGTTTCTTTGTATATGCATTAGTTTTGGATTTGTTCTTGGATCAAATTTGGGAATTTTTTTAAATATTTTCTTTTGAGTATACAAAAAATTATCTAAGTAAAAGAGGTGTATCTCGCCCGACTATACAAGCCCTGAAAATTTGATGTTGATCGGATAAGTAGAAAAAAATATATATCAATATTTCACTTTTTCAAAAATTTAATCATTCCAAAAAGTGAAATATTGATTTTTATTTCTACTTATCCGATCAACATCAAATTTTCAGGGCTTTTATAGTCGGGCGAGATACACCTTTTTTACATAAATAATTTCTTTGTATACTCAAAAGAAAATTTTTGAAAAATTTCCCAAATATTTATTTTTTTAAATTTGTTCCAAGAACAAATCCAAAACTAATGCATATACAAAGAAATTATCTAAGTAAAGATTGTGCCTCTCTCCCGACTTCATATGCTCTGAAAATTTCATTCACGTCGCCCGAACAGTAAAAAAAATTATCGCAATTTTTCATTTCAAAATCCAAAAAAGGTGGGTTTGGAAACTGGACAACGCTAAGCACAAAACTCTAAAAATCGAAAAAATTATATGTGACTATTGTAGGTAATATACCCATCTATGCATATTTCAAGTTTGAAGTCATTTCGAGAAATAGTTTAGGAGGTTTCGACAAATGTCAAAAACATGGGTTTTGAAAAATTGAAAACTTTGAAAGAATGACTACAAACACAGAAAAACACCAGAAAACAACGTTTTAAAGGGCAAAAAAAGCTACAGTTTGGTGTTTATAGGGTCAAAATAGCCTGATAATTCCGAATTTTATGTCTATTTTTAAGGGGGGGGAAAATTGGGCGTAGCACGAGCCAAATATTGGATCCTCCCCTCAAGGGAAGAATTATTTTGAACTACAAAAGCCTATAGTTAACCTATAGTCAAATCAAAGACTGTTGCCGCGCTTTTAAAAGTTAAATGAGTTATAATGTTAAAGGTTCATCCAAATTGTCATTCAAGCATTCCATTATTTTACCCTAATTTCAGATAATACTATGGGTGGTACAAAAAGGCTGGAGTTATCCAGACATGTCAGCCATCTTCAATAGGACATTTTCTTTCAACCTCTAATCAAATCAAAGATTGTTGCCCCTCATGTAAAAAGTTAAAAGAGTTGCAATGTTAATGGTATATCCAAATTGGCATTCAAGAACTCCATTATTTTGACACACATTTCGCGACCTACTATGGGTCCAACAAACAAATGGTAGAACACTGTCTTTCAATCTGTAGTCAAATCAAAGGCTGTTGCCCCTCATGTAAAAAGTTACAAAACTGGCAATGTTAATGATATATCCCAATTCGCATTCAAACATTCCAATTATTTTACCCTTATTTCAGGAACTACTCTGGATTCGACAAAAAAACGGTAGATATCCTGACATGTTGCCCCTTAGTAGTAGGACTCTGTCTTTCAACATGTAGTCAAGTAAAAGAATGTTGCCTCTCATGTAAAATGTTGGAAAAGTTGCAATGTTAATGGTATATCCAAATTAGCATTCAAGCATTTCATTATTTTGACACCTTATTTCAGAACCTACTGCGGGTCCTACATAAAAGAGTTGATATTCAGACATGATGGCTTTATTCAGCAGGACATGGTCTTTTAATCTGTGTTCAAATCAAAGAATATTTGCAGTCATATAAAAGTTACAAGAGTTGCAATGTTAATGGTATACCCAAATTGTCATTCAAGCGTTTCATAATTTTGACCCTTATTTCCTTACCTACTATGGGTCCAACGAAAACACTTGAAATATTAAGACATTTTAGCCCCCTTAAGTAGGGCACGGTCTTTCAATCTATAGTCAAATCAGAGACCGTTGCATCTCATGTAAAAAGATAGAAGAGTTGCAATGTTAATGGAATATACATATTCACATTCAAGTATTTCAGATATTTGACACATATTTCAGGATCTGTTATGAGTACTACAAAATAACAAGAGATGTCCAGACATGATTTCCCACAGCAGTATGACACTGTCCACTGTCACTCAAACTGGAGTTAAATCAAAAACTGTCGCAATTAATTTAAAAGGTTACAAAAGTTGCAATGGTAATGGTATATCCAAATTTGCATTCAAACATTCCATTATTTTAACTCTTATTTCAGGACCCTATGGGTCGTATATATATATATATATATATAAAAAGTCAGATAGGCAGACATGTTACCCACCTTCATAATGACACGGTCTTTCAACTTCTAACCAAATCAAAGACTCTTCTCCTCATGTGAAGAGTTACATAGGTTGCAATACTAATGGTATATTCAAATTGGCGCTCAAGCATTCCATTAATTTGACATGTATTTTAGGAAATACTATGGGTGCAACTAAAAACTGAAGATATTCAGATATATTGGTCCTTATCAGAAGGACATTGTTTTTCACCCTTCATTCAAATCAAAATGTGTTGTCCCTCATGTAAAAAGTTACAATTGCAATTTTTATGGTATATCCAAAATCCTATTCAAGCATTTCGCTAATTTGACTCTTATTTCAGAACCTACTATGGGTCCTACAAAAAATGGAAGATGTTCAAACATGTTGGCCCTCATCAGTAGGACACGGTCTTTCAACTTGTAATCAAATCAAAAACTGTTGCCACTCAAAGCAATAAAGCAATTAGCAAGAATTGCATTGCTAATGGCATATCCAAATTCACATTCAAGCATTCCATTTTTTTACAATTATTTAAGGAACTACTATGGGTCCTACAAAAAATACGGGAGATATCCAGATATTTTGGCCATCTTCTGTTATGATTCTTAATACTACATGCATAATTGACAGACCTAGTAGAGCTCAGTATAGAGCTCTAGAAAAAGAGTAAGAAACAAGCAAGAAAAACTACTAAGTAAAGTTCCACGTTTAGATATTTTAATTATAGTCTGAAAAATCTAAGAAGAAATTCAAGGGCATTAGAATTAGATCTTTAAATAGATGACTTCCAGAGTGCAAACAATTTATCAACTTTATTCAACCTTCTGACATTTTGGAATGCTCCGATTCTAATATAGAATCATTAGTGACAGACTAACAATTGATGATCAAACAGAGAAAAATAAGTTTTATGGCCTTATTGACAATGATTTACAAGGGTGGAAAATTATATATCAAAGTGAGTTTTCAATTTGCCTCGGTTATAATACAATAACAAAGCCTTTCGCTATAACATATGACTTTCTTTTATTTGTGCCTGTTTAAGACAGCAGTGGTCAAGGCTTAGCGAGAGTGCTAATGGAAAAATAAGCTCATTTGAATCGGGCTCGATTTAGAACATCTGAGAGGCCAGGGTCATGAGGAAGCCTCGTCTATGAGAGGTGGA
>JABUQX010096761.1:30000-42500 GCA_015478945.1 Trachelipus rathkii
ACGTTAATTCAACAGTAACAGGTCTAGAGTAATGAACACAGGTAGACAACTGTACACACGTTTAATATATGTGTACGCCTGTGCATTTTTTTACGCACATAAGTGCTATAGTTATAAACAGCTTCCATACTTTCATCTGCATCTGAACATCAACGCTATTTAGTTTTGTTGTTTGGTTCCGGTCTTTTATGCGTTTTGTATATAGATTTCACTGACTCCGGATCAGTGATCCGCATCATGATCCATGATCCGTTTCAGACTCCGCATCCTTTCCGTATGTTTAATATTATATTATATATATATATATATATATATATATATATATATATATATATATATATATATATATATATATATATATATATATATATATATATATATATATATATATATATATATAATATATGCTATATATATATATATATAAGTCGGAACGAAGACAGCAAAATTGACCGTGGCTCGATTTATAAGTTAAAACTATTAGCGAGATATGGACTGGCCATTTTAGCTCAATGGACAGAGTCGCCGGCTACTCTACCAATAGACGTAGGATAGAATCTTACTTATAACTTTCAAACATTTTGACCATGTATTGTTTAGGATTCATCTAATTTAAATAAAAATATTTAAGGACATATAAAGTCTAATAAGAATAAAACATTTAAACAAATTATATATATATATATATATATATATATATATATATATATATATATAACATATATATATATATATATATATATATATATATATATATATATATATATATATATATATATATATATATATATATATATATATATATATATATATATATCATATATAAATATATAAGTAATTAACCGAACATTTTCCAGCATTTTTTTTACCGTAGATTTTTATTTCGGATTATTGCTTTTCGCCTGACCAGATTGCATATTTTTTCCCGCTGAGTCCGATTTTGACGCTTGAGGTGTCCATCTATGGTTTTTTTTGGGTCGGGGAAGCCGTTTATGAGGTATGTGAGGCGTTTGGAACAGGAAATTCAAGTCAAATGCCGACATGACTTGGAAATTCGTAAGGTCGTCAGATTTTGACGCTTGAGGTGTCCATCTATGGGTTTTTAGGTCAGGGAAGCCGTTTATGAATAATGAGGCGTTTGGAACAGGAAATTCAAGTCAAATGCCGACATGACTTGGAAATTCGTAACGTCGTCAGATTTTGACGCTTGAGGTGTCCATCTATGGGTTTTTGGGTCGGGGAAGCCGTTTATGAGGTATGTGAGGCGTATGGAACAGGGAATTCAAGTCAAATGCCGACATGACTTGGAATTTCATAAGGTCGTCAGATTTTGACGCTTGAGGTGTTGAGTTAGGGGTTCATTAGGTCGGGGAAGTCGATTCTGAGATCGGTGAGTCTAATAAAGCAGGGAATCCAAGTCAAATGACGACATGACTTGGACTTTCTCTGAAATTGCTAAGTTTTATACTTTTTATTGGTCAAATTAAGGTTTCCTAAGGGTGGTGAGACCAATTTTGAGGTCAGGTTAGCCAATATTTGAGTTTTAGAAGGGCTAGCAATAAGTCTTATAACCCACACTTCTCTTCACCCCTCAATTTAGATGAGTTCTAGTTGACTTATCTTCAAACGGCTCTCCGTATGGGGTGACGTAACACCATCGTAGACTAGATTACGCACCATGGAGGGTGCTACCCCCTCCCCCTCAAAACGAATGTTAATAGAGGTTGAACTTTAGAGAAAGGATTCGGGTCGGATTTCTGGAGGAAGGGTAGGAATCGAGGGTTGACAACACGACAACGGTGCTGGAGCCGATTGGTGCCAAGTTAATAAACATTCGTTTAATAATACAATATCATTACTGTTCATAACTGATTCGTTCTATCATACATATCGTCAATTGCTTTGCATCTTGCAAAGATAACCGTCTTTCTAATGTTTAAGACTCATTAATATTTTTTGAATCTGTTTCATTTTTTATAAACGTTAACTAAAATATATTTTTCCCTAAGTTGAAACATACATATATTGTTTGTTGTTTTATAATTTATCTTACATTTATACTTTGTGTTTAATTTTATTTTTAGTTTTATTTTTAAATTTTTCTAACTATTTTTATTTTGTTTTACTTTGTGTTTAATTTTATTTTTATTTTAATTTTACTTATTTAAATTTATTTTTCAAACTTTTTTTTTTTTGTAAGTTTTATTTTACGTTTATACTTTGTGTTTAATTTTTTATTTTAATTCCTTTTTATTTTTATTTTTATTTTTTATTTTTTATTTTTTTTTTTTTTTACTTTTTTTATATCTTTCATTTCTTTTTTTTATTTTTGCAATAAAAATTTATTTATTTGTTTATTTGCTTTAAACATTTTGTTTTTACAAAAAGATTAAACTTTTATGTTTATGGCAAAAATTTTACATTTTGTACCTTAAAGCAGTAATCAGTAAATCAGTATGAAATCAAACTGCCTCCATAACCTCCTACCCTTCCATGATCTATTGATCTATTGATCTATTGATTCAAGTCATATTTTGTATAATATAACACAAAACTTTTATTTATTTTGTTTTGTTTTCTTTAAACATTATGTTTTTACTATAAAAATTTATTTATTTTGTTTTATTTTTACTATAAAAATTTATTTATTTTGTTTTATTTGCTTTAAACATTTTGTTTTTACTAAAAACTTTATTCTTTTTATGTTTATAACTTAAAAAATTTGCATTTTTTACCCTAAAAACGCAGTAAATCAGTAAATCAGTAAATCAAATTACCTTCCTATCCTTCCATGATCTATTGATCTATTGATCTATTGATTCAAGTCATATTTTGTATAGCAAATTGTTTATCACATACCTAAAACAGTAAATCAGTAAATCAAACTGCCATCCAGCCACCCTCCTACCCTTCCATGATCTATTGATCTATTGATCTATTGATCTATTGATTCAAGTCATATTTTGTATAATATAACACAAAAACTTTTATTTATTTTTGTTTTGTTTCTTTAAACATTATGTTTTTACTATAAAAATTTATTTATTTTGTTTTATTTGCTTTAAACATTTTGTTTTTACTAAAAAATATGCATTTTTACATACCTTAAAGCAGTAAATCAATAAATCAGTAAATCAAACTGCCCTCCATACCCTCCTGCCCTTCCATGATCTATTGATCTATTGATTCAAGTCATATTTGTATTAATATAACACAACTTTTATTTATTTTGTTTTGTGTCTTTAAACAATTTGTTAAAAAAAATTCTTTTTATGTTAATGACTTAACAAAATATTACCATTTTTACATACCTTAAAGCAGTAAATCAGTAAATCCAGCTACCCTCCAGCCACTACCCTCCTCAACCCTTCCGTGATCCATTGATCTATTGACCTATTGAGCTATTGATCTATTGATTCAAGTCATATTTTTTATAACATAACACAAAAACTTTTATTTATTTTGTTTTGTTTTCTTTAAACATTATGTTTTTACTATAAAAATTTATTTATTTTGTTTTATTTTTACTATAAAAATTTATTTATTTTGTTTTATTTGCTTTAAACATTTTGTTTTTACTAAAAAATTTATTCTTTTTATGTTTATAACTTAAAAATTATTCATTTTAAAAAATTTGCAGTTTTACATACCTTAAAGCAGTAAATCAGTAAATCAAACTGCCCTCCTGCCCTTCCATGATCTATTGGTCTATTGATCTGTTGATCTATTGATCTATTGATTTAAGTCATATTTTGTATAATATAACAAAACTTATTTATTTTGTTATGTTTCTTTAACATTTTGTTTTACTAAAAAGTATTCTTTTTATGTTTATAACCAAAAAATTGCATTTTTACATACAGCAAAACAGTATATCAAGTAAATCAGTAAATCCAGTAAAACGTAGTAAATCCAGTAAATCAAACTATCATCCAACTACCCTCCTACCCTTCCATGATCTATTGATCTATTGACCTATTGAGCTATTGATCTATTGATCTATTGATTCAAGTCATATTTTGTATAACATAACACAAAAACTTTTATTTATTTTGTTTTGTTTTCTTTAAACATTATGTTTTTACTATAAAAATTTATTTATTTTGTTTTATTTTTACTATAAAAATTTATTTATTTTGTTTTATTTGCTTTAAACATTTTGTTTTTACTAAAAAAATTATTCTTTTTATGTTTATAACTTAAAATTTTTGCATTTTTACTAAAAAATTTGCATTTTTACATACCTTAAAGCAGTAAATCAGTAAATCAGTAAATCAAACTACCCCCTCCATACCCTCCTACCCTTCCATGATCTATTGATCTATTGATCTATTGATCTATTGATTCAAGTCATATTTTGTATAATATAACAAAACTTTTATTTATTGTTGTTTTGTTTCTTTAAACATTTTTTTTTACTAAAAAATTTATTTTTTTTATGTTTATAACTTAAAAATTTTGCATTTTTACATACCCTAAAGCAGTAAATCAGTAAATCAGTAAATCAAACTACCCATTCCACCCTCCTACCCATTCGTGATCTATTGATCTATTGATTCAAGTCATATTTTGTATAACATAACACAAAAACTTTTATTTATTTTGTTTTGTTTTCTTTAAACATTGTTTTTACTATAAAAATTTATTTATTTTGTTTTATTTGCTTTAAAACATTTTGTTTTTACTAAAAAATTTAAACTTTTTATGTTTATAACTTAAAAAATTTGCATTTTTACATACCTTAAAGCAGTAAATCAGTAAATCAGTAAATCAAACTACCCATTCCACCCTCCTACCCATCCATGATCTATTGATCTATTGATCTATTGATCTATTGATTCAAATCATATTTTGTATAACATAACACAAAAACTTTTATTTATTTTGTTTTGTTTTCTTTAAACATTTTGTTTTTACTATAAAAATTTATTTATTTTGTTTTATTTTTACTATAAAAATTTATTTATTTTGTTTTATTTGCTTTAAACATTTTGTTTTTACTAAAAAATTTATTCTTTTTATGTTTATAACTTAAAAATTTTGCATTTTTACATACCTTAAAGCAGTAAATCAGTAAATCAGTAAATCAAACTGCCATCCTACCCATTCGTGATCCATTGATCTATTGATCTATTAATTTAAGTCATATTTTTGTATAACATCTCAAAAAAACTTTATTTTTTGTTTATAACAAAATATTTACACCATTTACGTACCCTAAAAGCGGTAGGTAGTGAAATCAGCTCATCCAACTACCCTCCTAACCTTCCATGATCTATTGTTCTATTGAGCTATTGATCTATTGATCTATTGATTCATGTCATATTATAAGTATCTTTTTGTATAACATAAAAATAAATTCTTTGCTATAGCTATTGTTGTTGAAATGTCGCGTTTGTTGTTGCATTTGTTGCAGTTGTTGATGTTGTTGTTGTTGAAATGTAGCGTTTGTTGTTGCATTTGTTGCAGTTGTTGATGTTGTTGTTGTTGAAATGTTACGTTTGTTGTTGTTGTTGTTGTTGTTGTTGTTGTTGTTGTTGTTGTTGTTGTTGTTGTTGTTGTTGTTGTTGTTGTTGTTGTTGTTGTTGTTGTTGTTGTTGTTGTTGTTGTTATTGTTGTTGTTACGTTATTTGGTTGTTGTTGTTGTTGTTGTTGTTGTTGTTGTTGTTGTTAAATATATCATACGTTCAAGTTAAATGAAAATATACAACACTTTTTCAAACATATCTCTAAAATATTAATGTTAATTTTGCATTAACATTGTAATATTGAAAACTAAACAAAAAATACATATCATCCTAACCTAACTGACATACAGCATTCGTTAACAATGTAACTAAAATTAAAAGTTTCAACTTACCAGCAGAAGACGGCATAGCAATCTCAAACTTTACTATACACACAACCGCTCAAATTATTATTATTATTATTATTATTATTATTATTATTATTATTATTATTATTATTATTATTATTATTATTATTATTATTATTATTATTATTATTATTAATTATTATTTATTTATTATTATTATTATTATTATTATTATGTGTGTGTGTGTATTATTATTATTATTATTATTATATCAACTATATATGTTTATGAACATAACAAATGCCGTCTTCTGCGTATAAACTTATACTTTTATACAATTTTAGTTACACTTTTTACACACACACACACACACACACACACCACAATGATTATAGACACTTTACTTAATACATTAACCCTTGCAATCATCGTACTAACTTACTGATCACATTACTGCTTAGTACGATGATTGCATGGATAATGTATTAAGAAGTGATATTGGTATTGTGTGTGTGATGTATTATGTAATGTATCAATGCATGTGTATATTGTGTTAGGTTTTTGTTATGTTCCTTAAACGCTACTATGGTATTTAACAATAATAAGCAACAATAACAATAACAACAATATTGATTCGATGTAATAATAATAAATAATAATGTAACAATAATAATAATAATATGCTCGTGTATATGTGAGCTGGCGGTTGTGTGTATATTAAAGTTTGAGATTACTGCTGCTGCATCTTTGCTGCTGGCTGAGATGAAGCTTTAATTTACAGTTACATTAACGAGCTTGTGTCAGTTGGGAGCCAGGATATGTATTTTGTTTAGTTTTCAGTATTACAATGTTAATGCAAATTAACGATGTATTCCACCCAGAGACTGTTTGAAAAGTGTTGTATGTGTCATTTAGCGAACGTATGATATGACAACAACAACTGCTCTTCTTTAACAACAACTTCTTCTTCTTCTTTAATGCTAGCTGGCTAACAACAACAACTGTAACAGCATCAGCTGCTTTAACAACAGCTGGCGGCGTAACAACAAACATGTTGAAACAACAACAGCAACAAATGCAACAACAAACGCTACATTTCAACAACAACAACATCAACAACTGCAACAAATGCAACAACAAACGCGACATTTCAACAACAATAGCTATAGCAAAGAATTTATGTTGTCAGTATACAAAAGCATAATATGACATGAATCAATAGATCAATAGCTCAATAGAACAATAGATCATGGAAGGTTAGGAGTTGGATGATAGTTTGATTTACTGATTTACTGCTTTAGGGTACGTAAAAATGCAAATATTTTAAGTTATAAACAAAATAAATAAAAGTTTTTGAGATATGTTATACAAAATATGACTTGAATCAATAGATCAATAGATCAATAGATCAATGGATCACGAATGGGTAGGATGGCAGTTTGATTTACTGATTTACTGATTTACTGCTTTAAGGTATGTAAAAATGCAAATTTTTTTATTATAAACAAAATGTTTAAAGCAAATAAAACAAAAAATAAATTTTTATAGTAAAAATAAAACAAAATAAATAAATTTTTATAGTAAAAACAAAATGTTTAAAGAAAACAAAACAAAATAAATAAAAGTTTTTGTGTTATGTTATACAAAATATGACTTGAATCAATAGATCAATAGATCAATAGATCAATAGATCATGGATGGGTAGGAGGGTGGAATGGGTAGTTTGATTTACTGCTTTACTGATTTACTGATTTAAGGTATGTAAAAATGCAAAAAAAATTGTTATAAACATAAAAAGTTTAATTTTTTTAGTAAAAACAAAATGTTTTAAAGCAAATAAAACAAAATAAATAAATTTTTATAGTAAAAAACAATGTTTAAAGAAACAAAACAAAATAAATAAAAGTTTTTGTGTTATGTTATACAAAATATGACTTGGATCAATAGATCAAGATCACGAATGGGTAGGAGGGTGGAATGGGTAGTTTGATTTACTGATTTACTGATTTACTGCTTTAGGGTATGTAAAAATGCAAAATTTTTAATCTAAGAAAGGATAATTTATAGTAAAAACAATGTTTAAAGCAAATAAAACAAAATAAATAAATTTTTATAGTAAAAACATAATGTTTAAAGAAAACAAAACAAAATAAATAAAAGTTTTTGTGTTATGTTATACAAAATATGACTTGAATCAATAGATCAATAGATCAATAGCTCAATAGATCAATAGATCATGGAAGGGTAGGAGGGTAGTTGGATGATAGTTTGATTTACTGATTTACTGCTTTACTGGTTTACTGATTTACTGATTTACTGCTTTAAGGTATGTAAAAATGCAAATTTTTTTAAGTTATAAACATAAAAAGAATAAATTTTTTAGTAAAAACAAAATGTTTAAAGAAACAAAAAAAAAATAAATAAAAGTTTTGTGTTATATTATACAAAATATGACTTGAATCAATCGATCAATAGATCATGGAAGGGTAGGAGGGTATGGAGGGCAGTTTAATTTACTGATTTACTGCTTTAAGGTATGTAAAAATGCAAAATTTTTTAAGTTATAAACATAAAAAGAATAAATTTTTTAGTAAAAACAAAATGTTTAAAGCAAATAAAATAAATAAATTTTTATAGTAAAAACAATGTTTAAAGAAAACAAAACAAAATAAATAAAAGTTTTTGTGTTATGTTATACAAAATATGACTTGAATCAATAGATCAATAGATCAATAGCTCAATAGGTCAATAGATCAATAGATCATGGAAAGGTAGGAGGGTAGTTGGATGATAGTTTGATTTACTGATTTACTGATTTACTGTTTTACTGATTTACTGATTTACTGATTTACTGATTTACATAAAGAAAATTTTATGTATAAAAAAACACAAAAATAAATAAAAGTTTTGTGTTATATTATACAAAATATGACTTGAATCAATAGATCAATAGATCAATAGATCAACAGATCAATAGATCAATAGATCATGGAAGGGCAGGAGGGCAGTTTAATTTACTGATTTACTTCTTTAAGGTATGTAAAAATGCAAATTTTTTAGTAAAAATGCAAAATTTTTAAGTTATAAACATAAAAAGAATAAATTTTTTAGTAAAAACAAAATGTTTAAAGCAAATAAAACAAAATAAATAAATTTTTATAGTAAAAATAAAACAAAATAAATAATTTTTATAGTAAAAACATAATGTTTAAAGAAAACAAAACAAAATTAATTAAAAGTTTTGTGTTATGTTATACAAAATATGACTTGAATCAATAGATCAATAGATCAATAGCTCAATAGGTCAATAGATCAATAGATCATGGAAGGGTAGGAGGGTATGTAGGGCCGTTTGATTTACTGATTTACTGCTTTAAGGTATGTAAAAATGCAAATTTTTTTAAGTTATAAACATAAAAAGAATAAATTTTTTAGTAAAAACAAAATGTTTAAAGAAACAAAACAAAAATAAATAAAAGTTTTGTGTTATATTATACAAAATATGACTTGAATCAATAGACCAATAGATCAATAGATCATGGAAGGGCAAGAGGGTATGGAGGGCAGTTTGATTTACTGATTTACTGCTTTAAGGTATGTAAAAATGCAAATTTTTTAGTAAAAACAAAATGTTTAAAGCAAATAAAACAAAATAAATAAATTTTTATAGTAAAAACAATGTTTAAAGAAAACTAAACAAAATAAATAAAAGTTTTTGTGTTAGGTTATACAAAATATGACTTGAATCAATAGATAAATAGATCAATAGCTCAATAGGTCAATAGATCAATAGATCATGGAAGGGTAGGAGGGTATGTTGGGCCGTTTGATTTACTGATTTACTGCTTTAAGGTATGTAAAAATGCAATTTTTTTTTAAGTTATAAACAAAAAGAATAAATTTTTTAGTAAAAACAAAATGTTTAAAGAAACAAAACAAAAATAATTAAAAGTTTTGTTTTATATTATACAAAATATGACTTGAATCAATAGATCAATAGATCAATAGATCATGGAAGGGTAGGAGGGTGGCTGGAAGGCAGTTTGATTTACTGATTTACTGCTTTAGGGTATGTAAAACATAACAATTTTAATAAAACATGACGAATCAATGAAGTAAAAAATATGACATGAATCAATAGATCAATAGATCATGGAAGGATAGGAAGGTAATTTGATTACTGATTTACTGCTTTAGGGTATGTAAAAATGCAAAATTTTGAAGTTATAAACATAAAAAGAATAAAGTTTTTAGTAAAAACAAAATGTTTAAAGCAAATAAAACAAAATAAATAAATTTTTATAGTAAAAATAAAACAAAATAAATAAATTTTTATAGTAAAAACATAATGTTTAAAGAAAACAAAATAAATAAATGTTTTTGTGTTATGTTATACAAAATATGACTTGAATCAATAGATCATTAGATCAATAGCTCATTAGGTCAATAGATCAATAGATCATGGAAGGGTAGGAGGGCGTTTGGATGATAGTTTGATTTACTGAATTACTGATTTACTGTTTTACTGATTTACTGATTTACTGCTTTAAGGTATGCAAAAATGCAAATTTTTTTAAGTTATAAACATAAAAAGAATAAATTTTTTAGTAAAAACAAAATGTTTAAACAAAACAAAAATAAATAAAAGATTTTTGTGTTATATTATACAAAATATGACTTGAATCAATAGATCAATAGATCAATGGAAGGGTAGGAGGTTATGGAGGGCAGTTTGATTTTGATTTACTGATTGCTGCTGGGCATGTAATGAATGTATGGAGTTCATACAAGATTCAAAACGTTTAAATTTTTATTGAAAACAAAATGTTTAAAGCAAATAAAACAAAATAAATAAATTTTTATAGTAAAAATAAAACAAAATAATTAAACTTATAAAAAATAGTTAAAAAATAAATTTAAATAAAAAAAAAAAAAAATAAAAAAAAATAAAAAAATAAAAAGAAAAAAATGAATAAAAAATTAAAAACAAAGTATAAACATAAAAAAAAAAAAAAAAAAAAAAAAAAAAAAGTTTGAAAAATAAATTTAAATAAGTAAAAATTAAAATAAAAAATAAAAAATTAAACACAAAGTAAAAATGTAAAATAAAAAATAGAAAATTTAAAAAAATAAAACTGAAATAAAATTAAACCTGAAAGTATAAATGTAAGATAAAACATAAAAAAAAAGCAAACAATATATGCATGTTTCAATTTAGGGAAAAATTATATTAGTTAGCGTTTATAAAAGAAAATGAGATTTGAAAATATAAATGAAAATTTTTTATAATTTATTAACACGAGTCATATTTAAATGAAGCAATGCGATTGACATTATGTGCAAGATTGAACAAGTCAGTTATGTGAACAGTAATGATATTGTATTAAACGAATGTTTATTAACTGGCACCACACCGGCTCCAGCACCGTTGCCGTTGTCAACTCTGATTCCTATCCTTCTCTTTCAGAAATCCGACTCCGAATCCTTTCTCTAAATTTCAACCTTCTATTAACATTTCGGTTTTTGGGGGGTGGCGCACCCTCCATGGTGCGCGTAATCTAGTCTACGATGAGGTTACGTCACCCTTATACGGGGAGCCAAGTTTGAAGAAGATAAGTCAACTAGAACTCATCTAAATTGAGGGGTGAAGAGAAGTGTGGGTTATAAGACTTGTTCCTAGCCTTCTAAAAACTCAAATATCGGTCAACCTGACCTCAAAATTGGTCTCACCACCCTTAGGAAACCTTAATTTGACCAATAAAAAGTATAAAACTTAGCAATTTCAGAGAAAGTCCAAGTCATGTCGTCATTTGACTTGGATTCCCTGCTTTATTAGACTCACCGATCTCAGAATCGACTTCCCCGACCTAATGAACCCCTAACTCAACACCTCAAGCGTCAAAATCTGACGACCTTATGAAATTCCAAGTCATGTCGGCATTTGACTTGAATTCCCTGTTCCATACGCCTCACATACCTCATAAACGGCTTCGACCAAAAAACCCTTAGTTGGACACCTCAAGCGTCAAATCTGACGACCTTACGAATTTCCAAGTCATGTCGGCATTTGACTTGAATTCCCTGTTCCAAACGCCTCACATACCTCATAAACGGCTTCCCCGACCCCAAAAACCCATAGATGGACACCTCAAGCGTCAAAATCTGACGACCTTACGAATTTCCAAGTCATGTCGGCATTTGACTTGAATTCCCTGTTCCAAACGCCTCACATACCTCATAAACGGCTTCCCTGACCCAAAAACCCATAGATGGACACCTCAAGCGTCAAAATCTGACGACCTTACGAATTTCCAAGTCATGTCGGCATTTGACTTGAATTTCCTGTTCCAAACGCCTCACATACCTCATAAACGGTTTCCCCGACCCAAAAAAACCCATAGATGGACACCTCAAGCGCCAAAATCGGACTCAGCGGGAAAAATATGCAATCTGGTCAGGCGAAAAGCAATAATCCGAAATAAAAATCTACGGTAAAAAAAACGCTGGAAAATGCTGATCGTACTACATACTACTTATATATATATATATATATATATATATATATATATATATATATATATATATATATATATATATATATATATATATTCTCACTCTTTCTTATATATATATAATCATATATATATATATATATATATATATATATATAGACAAAGTTGCTTAA
>JABUQX010096761.1:45000-51184 GCA_015478945.1 Trachelipus rathkii
TACACAGTTGTCTGCCTCTGGTGTTCATCACTACTGCTTATATCTTACTGATTATAATGAAAAGAAATTTTGTTTGGCAGTTTTACAATAAAATTAATATGGTAAGTATATAGAATGTTTTTAATAATGCATTTAAATATATTTCACACTTACATTATGCCACCTGATTCTTTTATAATAAAATAAATACGCCAAAGACAAACTATTCCAAACTAGAAGCACAATGTCGGCCACGATATAGCAGATAGTTTCCTCTGAATTTGTCATAAACCAAGTTGTTTGCACTAGTAATGCTAATTGGATAGCCTGAAATTACATAGAATAAAAATACGGTTTGGTAAGGTAAGAATATTTTGTATTAGTTGATAATTCGGGAATAGTAATAGTTTAATTTTTAAATTCACTATTATGTATGTACATCGGGCTGATTCGAATATTTTTTATTAGTTAAAAGCACTGTGGTCAGTTACTAAATGCAAAAAGCTAATTTATCCACAAATGCTATTGGGTTGATTTGATTATGGTTTAATTACAAATTTCTTAATTCTAAAGAGGAATCTTAACATTTGAATAATTTTAATGGAATTTATATATTTCCTAGAGAGAAATTACTAATTCTAGATGATTTTCTTTCTATACTGTTTAAGAAATCAATCTGTAATTGTGGAACTACGCGTAGTATAAACCAGTTTTTTTTTTTTAACGATAATTACAAAGATTTCGATAGACTTTCAATGCAACACGTGATAAAAAAGTAAATAAAAATATAAAGTAAAAAAAATAGGTAAAAAAAAAAATAAAAAATAAAGTAAATAAATAAAATAAATAAAAATAAAGTAAAAAAAATAAAGTTAATAATAAAAAAAATAAATAAAAAATCGAGTTAAATAAATAAAAAAAATAATTTAAAAAAAAAAAAAAAATAAAAAAATATAAAAATAAAAATGAATAAATAAGTAAATATAAAAAGTAAATTTAAAAATAAAAAAAAATAAATAAAAAATATAATATATATATATATATATATATATATATATATATATATATATATATATATATATATATATATATATATATATATATATATATATATTTGTTATATATAGAAAGATATATATTTAAGTAAATATATAATATATATATATATATATATATATATATATATATATATAAGTTACGTTCGGTTTAGGACCCATTAAGTTCAGATTATGAAATTTTTGCTAAGTACACACAGTAAATCTGTCTTAAATATTATCACTAACCTTAACGAGTTTTCGAACCGAAACCGTTAGATGTGGCCACGTTTGTTTCGTCATTATGCATGGGTAGGAGAATTAGAAAAAATTATCAAAATAAATATCGACTTTTCGTCATACTACGCGTAGCTCCACAATTAACACTCAATCAATTAATATCGATATAAAATTATAAATGGACATGAATTAACTACTTACCAACTGCGAACTTTTCCTGATCAGAAAAAGGAGATTTATGGGTTTAGATATTACACTTTGTGTCATTTTGTAGTTTTTTAATTGCCTAAAAAAGTTAAATTTAATTAAAAAATTAATTTTAAACTTTAATCATTAATGTATGCATATAACCGAAAATTTAAAATTTTACACAAATACCAGAATTAAATTATTAAATATTTAAGATATAACATTAGTAGTAGGAGAGGGATATTGGAGCACGAAAAACCCACCCACAAAACCCACCCATCGAAAAACCCCCTTCGGAAAACCCCCATCGAAAAACCCCCCATCGAAGAATCCACCCCAGAAAAAACCCACCCTAAAAAACCCACCCCTTGACCTTTGATCTTCTTAGGTCATTTCATAATACAGTATTTTTTGGCCCACGGTATTTTCTGGCAACCCTAATTTTCTGGCAACCCTAATTTTTAGCAACCCTTCGAAGAAGGGTTGCGCCAAACGGTTGCGTCAGCAACCGTTGTACATACCCCACCCTAATTTTTCGATCATGGGTCATTTTTTGCCCACGGTGATTTTTGATCTGTCTTTAGGGGCTTAGCCCTTTTTTAATGTCTTAACCTTGTTTAACCGTCGCGTTTCCCGCCCGCGTGAACCTTGTTGGTTCGAATCCTCCGCACCCGCAGGTGCGAACCGCAAGCCAGCCGCGTTTCTGCCGCCCCGTTTTCCAGCCCGTCGCGCTTCCCATCCCACCTGAACCGTTGGTTCGCATCCGCACGCCTTGTGTCACATCCCTCCTTGTTCCCCGTCCCCCCATACCCGACCCAGCCACCCAGCTACACACACACACACACACACACCCGCACCGTGGTCATGACTCACGACTTTTCACCGACATTTACATCTACACTTAAACTTCCTTACCACCTCAAGCCTTTTCGTCTTCAGCTGTTCGAGTTCTTTCCCGGTTATAAATCAAAATATATAGCCACCGAAAGGATACGAACCCTTACCACGCGGTCAACTTTATGCCCTTTAGTCCCCAGGACCAAACGTGAGATCTGGTAATTAGATATTTTTAAGTCAAGTCAATATACCCGAGTCCGTTAATTCACTAATAAAAATAATAATAATAATAATAATAAAAATAATAATATATATATATATATATATATATATATATATATATATATATATATATATTATAACATATATATATAGATACCCACTGCTATATATATATATATATATATATATATATATATAGAGAGAGAGAGAGAGAGAGAGAGAGAGAGAGAGAGAGAGAGAGAGAGAGAGAGAGAGAGAGAGAGAGAGAGTGAAGGGAGAGACAGTTTCGTTTGCGGTACATTTCGAAGTAGTTACACTTTTAAACCTATTTGAGATATCGTAAATTTATTTGAATCATTTTTAATTGCACTTTAATTATTTTCTTTATTTTATTTGAATTACTTTTATTATTTGCATATTTTATTATTTTATTTTATTTTTGTTATATCTCTCATCCTGAGAATCACAACGTGAAACGTTGCATTGAATGCGATTCGTAAAAGCACGTGGCAGACGTCCGTGCTATTATTCTCTTTAATTCGAAAAATTTATTCATTTTATTTGAATTATTTTATTCATTTTTATTTGAATTATTTTAATTATTTTAATTATTTTAATTATTTGCGTAACGTAATTGAATCGAGAATCAATGTTATTTTGGTATTAGGTTTTGTCCAGCGAGCTAACACGTTTCTTTTTACTGTTCCAGTCAAGCCATAAACCAGACATGCGCATCTACAAAGCGAGAGAGAGAGAGAGAGAGAGAGAGAGAGAGAGAGAGAGAGAGAAGAGAGAGAGAAGAGAGAGAGAGAGAGAGAGAGAGAGAGAGAGAGAGAGAGTCAGTATATATATATATATATATATATATATATATATATATATATATATATATATATATATATATATATATATATATATATATATATATATATATATATATATATATATATATATATTATATATAATATATTTTTCACTATGATATTTCGGCCTTGACCTTGCCGGATACCCTATACCCAGCCTACACCTGGCCTAAACCTGCACCTAACCTGACCTAACCTAACCTAACCTAACCTAACCTAACCTAACCTAACCTAACCTAACCTAACCTAGCGTACACCTACACATAGCCTACACCTATCCTACACCTGCACCTAGCCTCCACTCCGCCTTGAGCTCATCCAGGTAACTGATGCCTAGCCTTTGGTAGGTATCTGTGCTAACATGAGGTCATGTAGGTACCTGACCTGTATGGATCTATCCTAACTTATTTCCATCCGTGGACACACACACACACACACACACACACACACACACACACACACATTCACTATGACACTTATACACACATTCACTTATACACACATTCACTTATACACACATTCACTATGCCCCTTATACACACATTCACTATGCCCCTTATACACACATTCACTATGACACTTGCATTTTCCCATAGACACTTACATTTACACTTATACACAAACGGTCACACACACACACACACATACACACACCCACTTACACTTATACACACATTCACTATGACACTTACGCTCACCATAGACACTTACACTTACATTTACACTTATACACACACCTAATAAACACGATAACCCTGGTCTTAAATTAGGTCGAGTTACAGCCCATCCAAATTTTATAATACAAAAGCATTTTTAGTAAAAACATTGTGGCAAACCTGAAACTGGCATTTTTTCACCGACTTTTTGCATTTTTTAGTACTTTTTAATTTATAATTTTTAAAAATTGTATGTAAGATTAGACGTGTTTGAGACACTGAAATTTTATTAAAAACATATACTATACAGACGTAAATCGGTAAATCAATAGAGGTGTTACCTATCACCAAGAGGGGGATTAGTATGCTTTTGGTTTACTGTTTTACTGCTTTAACTCACGTTTTACTGCTTTAACTCATGTTTTACTGCTTTAACTTATATGTTTTTACAGCTATAATTCACTTCCTGATTCACATTACATACCTTAAAGCGTAAATCAGTAAATCAATAGAATTGTTACCTAACACCTAAGGGATTAATATATGCTTTTGTTTACTGCTTTACTGCTTTGCTGCTTTGCTGCTTTCTGCTCTACTGCTTTAACTTTCTGCTTTACTGCTTTAACTTTCTGCTTTGCTGCTTTAACTCATATAATACCTTAAAGCAGGAAATCAGTAAATCAATAGAGGTGTTGCCTAACACACAAGGAGTTAGTATGCTTTTGTTTTACTGTTTACTGCTTTAACTCATGTTTTACTGCTTTAACTCATGTTTACTGCTTTAACTTTCTGCTTTACTGCTTTAACTTTCTGCTTTACTGCTTTAACTTTCTGCTTTACCCTTTAACTCATACATTACATACCTTAAAACAAATAAATCAGTAAATCAATAGAGGTGTTACCTAATAACACCTAGGGGATTAGTATGCTTTGTTTTACTGTTTTACTCTTTAACTCATGTTTTACTGCTTTAACTCATGTTTTTCTGCTTTTTTAGCTGATTTACTGTTTTAACTCATATATTTATTAACATTATGTTTTTTATTTTGTTTTAATACTTTTTATTATTTTTATTATTTTTATTTATTTTTATTATTATTTTATTATTTTTTTTTTTATTTTTTTTATTTTTATTTTTTTACTTATTGTTATTTGTTCTTTACTATTGTTATTATTATTTAGAACATTCACTATGACACTTATACAAACATTCACTATGACATGCCATACACACACACACACATTCACTATGTCACATTTAGCCATAGACACTTACATTTACATATACACATGCGGTCACACACACACACACATACACAGAATTACTTACACTCACACCCAGATTTACTTACACCCGCAGATTTACTTACACTCACACAGATTTACTTACACTCACACACAGATTTACTTACATTTACACTTACACACACACACACACACACACACACACACACACACACAGATTTACTTACACACGCAGATTTACTTACACATATAACGTATAATTTATTAAAACATTTTGTTTTAATTAAACACGTACATTTATATTACTCATTCAAATATAGCTAAAATTATTTCAAAGTTTCTTAAAACTTCTATAATAAATCAATCATTATCCTTGAACAAAGAATTTATTATTAACTGTTAATACTTTTTGTTTATAAATTTTATAACTATCAAGTTTTAAAATAACTTTTACTAAAATTTTATGAAATTTTATTAAAAACATATATTTTACGTACCTTAAAGCAATAAATCAGTAAATCAGTAAGGTCAGCCCCTAGCACCCCTCTACACCAAGCTATGCCACGTTTTGTTCTATTGACTTACTGCTTTACATCATCTTTAGCTATGTAATAAGTATAAAAAGAACAAAATAAGTTCTTCTCTGCTAACATAACATGTATTTTATTAAAATCTTTCTAAGTTCTTATTTAAAAATAACAATTATTCACTTACATTTATATTATTCACTCGATGTTAACTAAAAAATTTTCAAAGTTTTTTTAAATAATTCAGGTTTTCTTCATTATTATTATTATTATCTATGTACATTGACAATCCATCACGAGAAAACACAACAACCCGCACTCCTTACAGATACGAAACTGACCTCTCTCTGTAAAATGTGTTGTAGGATAAGCCTTTTGTATCCCGGGGCGAT
>JABUQX010096762.1:0-10000 GCA_015478945.1 Trachelipus rathkii
TTTACACTATGGTACTTCTATAAATACTGCTAGTTATTAAGTAAAACTATCTTCAGATTCCCACAAAAGTAATGAAAGAGATAGAAAATTTGACAAGACTAATCACTATATTCTACGGTGCGTGGCGAAACACCACTTCAATATCGCATATTGAGGTGATGATGGTGAAACGTTTCAATTAGTACGCCCTATGGAAAACAGCATTGGTTTGATAACGAATCAGTTCTAAACTTCCAAGAGGAATTACAGGCAGTGAAAGAGGAGCTAGTAAGAAAATCTCGAGAATATGATAACGGATTAAAAGAACCACTAGAGCATTAATATTAGGTACTGTTATACTGCGGTTCATGACGAGACAAAGTTGGGATTAAACTCTATATAATTAGTAATGTTCAGGGAAAGATAAACATGATGTCAATAGGTTGAGGGGAGGTAAATCCAATATATTTGAGATTTAGGTGATCCCAATTAATTATAGTCACCCACTATATCAAAAATAGACATAAAATCTTAATTTCCAGACAATAATTTTTTATAAAATCTAGGGGATTATATAAACAAAACGCGCAGTACTTTTTAATGAATTACTGACTCTATAGTGAAACGATCATTATTATTAAATCATGGTATGTGTGTTTCTTATGTCCGTCTGTAGTCGAAAGTCTGACATGTTTCCCGACGGCGTTCTCTTCGCACCTGGTTCCTTAGGTCAGCCAGAGAGCTTATATCACTCATTTGGTCGTACAACTTTTTCGTATCATCTTGGATAAAAATTAAGTTCGATCCTCAGATATTGATACTTGTTTTAAGGAATTAAAAGTTACATATTGGGCATTAAGATTCAGTAGAAGGGGGAATGTATCTACGACATCACTAAAATGGGATATTCGGCCTTCACTATTTAAGCAAAGTGTTGTTCGATGCTTTTTGGAGAAACGATAATGTTGAACACTATAAGCCGCCCACTCGCTCCGTACATCTTACCTACAAAGACCCTATCCCTTTTTCTAAGTCTATTTTTAGAGTCACAATATATTTGTTGTGAAGACACAACTCTTGTTTTCACCAAAAATCAAAAACAACTATCTATAGAATGTCACATATTTGTGCGTAATAGACTCCCTCCTCATTTGTATATTTCAATTTTGAAGTCATTTCGAAAAAAAATTGTAGAAGTTGATACGAAAACTATGTCATAAAAATTCAGGTTTGAAAAAAGAACCTGACGCATATTTGTACGTTACCGAATACAGACGAAGAATTAGGGATAAATTAATGATGGCGGGGACAAGAAAACATGAGCTTCAAGGTTGAGGGGAGGATGCCAATATTTTGAGATTTAAGGCGAACCGCCAATTTTAGCACCACAAAAAATAGACATAAAAGTTCTTAATATCCAGACACAATTTTGATGGAATAAAAAGCAAACGCGCAGCTTTTCGTGACCTCTTTAGAACGTCAATTTTCTTTTCCGGGGGTGTGCTGTTTTAAGTGTTGTCTGTAGTTCCATTGTTTCGCGCGCTTTTTCATTTTTCCAATACCTCAATTTTTTGAACATTTTCTTCGTAATCATAGCATTCTACATTATGTTTTTCGTGGGAAAATGACTTCAAATCTCTAATAATATACCATAGATGGGGTCTATTACGTCACAACAATTAACTGTATAGCTATAAGTTTTTTTCGATTTTGGAAAACTTTGTGCCTAGCATGTCGAATTTTCAAACTACTTTTTTTTTTTTAATTGCTGAGCACAATTTTCCCAAATCAAAAAAACTTTCTAATGTGCGATTTTGTGCGTAATAGACATCTATTGTATATTTCAATTTCTCTGACTGGTTCTTGGTGCGACCAAATAGAATATTTGTACGAGAGTTAAGATAACGAAATATAAAGGTCTAACAAAATTATGGGTTTGAAAAAAATGAAACGCCGCGCGGGAAAAAATAGTGTTTACAGACACATAAACACTCCATGAGAGAGAGGACCGACATCTAACAGTGGGCTCATAAAAAGTTTACTGCGTGTATTTTGAGTGCTCGTTATCACCCTCGAATCCCATTTAATTTGAATATATAATAGAGATTAAAAGATGAATCTTTTATGTGTCACTTTTTTAGTGACTCCAGCGAGTTGCGTAAGAGATGAAGAGATATACTCTCAAATCATTTCTGAGATAGCACAATCCTCTCATCTTCAATTTTCCAAATATAAATATCATATAATTATTGTGTAATTGCAAACCTATGTACTATTTGACATGAAGTATTATCTAAATGGCAAAGATCTTATACCGTTGTTAGTGCGGCAGATGGGAATTAGCGCAGTGTGCAGTATTCCTCGTGTGAGCGGAGCGGCGGCACGCGTGGTGACAGTGACCATTGTCGCGCTACTATGAAGAAGTCGCATGTGTTAAAAAGGATTAGGAGAGTTTGGAGATAAAATATTTGCTGAGAGGAAGCGAGTCGTACAGTGCGAACGAACGTTGCTGTACACTAAACAAGCTGGCAGTGGTGTGCGCCTCACCGGGAATACTTGTACAAATATGTAAGGTGCGGAGGTGCCCCACCTCTGGAATATCTATACGTATAATATATATATATTACTAATTATACTATATATATATATTGATATATAGCGGTAGAAAGTGGAGACCAGTAACTCGTTGCAGACGGTGTTGTATTATACCCATTGAGTGTAATTAATTAACATAAGTGAGATTAAACATTCCAGCATGTTATGTTAGATTAATTTAAGGAATGATAAATTATTTGACAGTAAGGAGAGTGAGCGAACTACGGCAATTGTATTTAGGTTGAAGGGGAATATGTGCTTGTCATGTAATAGAGATGATAGCAGCATGATGTGATATGAATCATTATCTCAAACAAACTAGATAATAAAAGAGTCAATAAATATATAATCAAACATGCAGAGGTGGAAACCAAGGTATAAATAATAAAAGTACATATTGTCAGTTACTATAGACATTAAATTAGTCTTCAATAAAATAACAGTAATCTTAGAGGTGGTAAGGATGATTAAGGAATAATGAAAAGTCCAAAGAGAAACATAGTATGCTAATTTTCACAATAAAGGAATGATTACTACCTACTTAATTAAACATCTAGGCTAAAAATTTTTACTCGCAATACCATCATATCTATAGAAATAATTTTTCTTAATGAACGAGGTAAGGTATTTGGCATGAGAAATGGACGGGACCTATAAAAAATCATGCTAGATGGCAGTTCATATAATTGAGTGGTTATTAAAACAGTTTGGTATGATGAGTGTGGTAGTTATGGTGTAATCTATATAACAAACCTCACAGAAAAATAGGCAAGCACTATTTAAGAGATATAAATTTTAGATTGATCTGGTGTCCTAAACCAGTTATACGCATTACCGCTAAGGATTTCATTGGTGGTGCATAGAAGTACATTCGTAATAGACATACGCCACAAAAGTGTCAATTGCTAATATAAAACTAAATGATCACCTGGTTAAAATGATTTCCGGCCATCTGGATAATATAAAGTTAATAAATAATATCTCTTTTATTTGAGCTTGGGTACTGCAGTTGCGATACGTGCAAATAAGCAAATACCAAAGACAACATGGAAAGGAACGTTAGGTCATTTAATTAATTAGTTGTACAGTAATGGATCATTATGAGCAGTAAGTGGGCTTAAGCCGGTATTAAAACCCTACTCGAACGGACAAAATTTATTCAGCATAAAGTAGTGTGGCTGTAAGTGCTTTTGAATACGAGATGTTACCAGCTTTTGTAGTACAATTATCCCTTAATAATAATATATTAATAAGGTATTACACTAGAGTAACGTAGTGGATGTTCAGGAGTGCAATTGTTATGCAAGAATAATAAAATGTTGTAACGGTGAAAGTTTAACGCTAGGATTGAACCCCACTTTATTAATGCAGTTCCTTGCAAACTTCAGGCAATTAATAAATTATGGGCATGTGCGAACGTTCTAATTAAGTACACTTTTGCTCAATTTTAAGGACATATTAATGGATATAGTAAAGGTTGGTGTTATCACTAGGGGAACACTTATCCCTTGACAAGTATATAAGGCAGTGCTTCAGGTGTATATAAACGGTACATAAAAAGCTATAATTGCAGGGTAGATTTTGGGTAAATGTCTCCTAGAAATAAATTATAATAATTGTCAGGAATAAATAGCTATACGAAAAGGGAACTGTATAATAACAATCCCGTAAGGAGAATATAAAACTCAGAAAACATGGCAGGAAGCGACACCCTAATATATGGCCTCACAGTATCGCCGGAGGATTGGTGTCATGAGAAGGAAGTGTTAAAAGGAAAATTTGCTAGCCATGGTTACTGAGATTAGGAGTATTATGACAAAACTAATGAATTAGGCAATAAATTTATGTATAGGTACCCCACCTCAATTATGTAATCATACCATAGGTATATCATGAGGATAATGTCTTCATGATATAAAAAACGATATAAAACCGATAAAGTCGCTAAGGTACAATTACTTTTACCTCTCAATATTAAAAGTGTGGGCAGATCCACCGGATATATCTTAAGACAGTAAATTTTCCACCATGTGAGGAGGTAGTACCTCGAGCAACTCATGAGCAATATCAGGAAATAGAAATAGATAGTTACAGGTAACAACGTACCATTACACGAAGAATATCTAACTTAGCTCTCATATTAAAGTGCTATAATTCAGTATATCAGATCAAGTATAGCTACCGGACGTGAAAAATAACGCTCAATATAAGAGATATAACAGGGGTCAATAAATCAAGGCAAATCCAGTGAGAGATTATGTTTAAAGCAGAAATGGCAATTACAGGGAACATAAATTTGGTAAAAGAAGAAGTGAGTGCATCTGTTGCAAGCACACAGAGGAACAGGATTGTGAAAGTGAATAGTAGTAATTTATAATGACCTACCTATTAAATCTACAATAAACAGTTAAAAGATTCGAGATTATAAAGCATGATACTTTAACACATATTGTACACAAGCGTAAACTACTTCGACTGTTTGATGAGGAGAAAGAGTTAAATATGGCCGGAGAGAGTGTAAATTATGAAATATTTAAGGCATTTAAGGTATCACTAGGAAACGTTACCGAAAAATTAAATGAATCAATTATCATAGTATATCAAGGGGTTAAAAGGATCAGTTATGAGACGAGAGTGAAGGAAATTATTTGATCTACAATATAAAGCTAGCAGTGGAATCAATCTGGGAAACCTGTAAGTGCAGTCTGTACTTAAGAGAATCAAGAAGCAAGACCTTGGAGAGGTTATAAACATCAAAGAGGAAGTAAACAGGACGGTAAAGGAAACGAGTATAGAAGAAGCAGGAGTTTTATTAATAATTCACAAGGTAAACGAGCTAACATGAAGGTTATTCGGTAGTAATAGACCAAGGTTTATTTATATAATTTGAGACTCTACATGTGAAGTTTAAATGTAATGTGGAAAGTGTGTGTGCTCGAACGGTGATCGCTAATGCATGTAATCGTTTGTAAACACTGCAATCGTACTACGAACAGACATCCATTAAACATACCCACCAAAAGGGAACGGATATGTTTCAACTCAGTATATGAGGCAAAAGAAAATCTACGTCTACTGGAGACAGCCGAGTGTATAAAACTATCATATAGCGATGAGAGAAGCTGTATCCATGGATATTGCGAAAAATGAGTAATGTGAGGTATGAGTTATTAGGATTAGAAAAGATTACTTGACATACACACCGAGAGAGAGATCTACCGAAGAAGGCATTCAAGCAAGCATTCTTCCTGAGCGTTATATTATAGGCAATCTTATTATGTTTACTGGCCTCTTATTGTTGTGTTATCTGAGACATTTATGATTTTTTGAATTTTCTTCACTCAATTATTCATTATTAAGATTGTTTATCACAATCTATATGAGGGGGAGAGTTTGTATGTAAAGAGGCGATATTAAATTATAATCACAGCTAATTTGCGGGAACCTAAAGCGCTGCAGTGAATAGCGCTTTTCAAAATAACAGAAATGCTCTTTACAATTATATTAATGCAATTTAATTTAGGGCAAATCGATTAAAGGTAATATTCGATGAAAAAGTGTGGTAGAACTAGTGTGTTGGTAAATTAAAAATATATTAAAATTTAAATGTTTTGTATATGTATATAAATATCTTCAATGTCATGTACATATGAAGGCTTTACCAACCTTGTTTACAAGGGAAAATATAATGTATGTAAAAAAATCTACGTCTGTGAAGTTTATGTTTGTCGTGTAAAACTCTATCTCTTTTTGTTTTTCACTTTCACAGAATCTACGGAAGTAAATAATAAACTCTTGATAAATTAAACTCTTAATAATTTAAATTAAAAAAGGTAATTGAGTAGTTATTTTCATACTATCTTTTGAGGAGTAAAGTTTATTGTAATATCAAGGAAAAAGTGATATGCGAATATAATAGAGTATTGATATCCTCAAATGAAGTTTGCTAAAATGCTATAACACTTGAATTAGACGACTTAGAATGAGTTTAGATCAGCCAATCTGAGTAGAGACCAGGTGCGGTGTTAAGAAGCCTTCGTGGTACGCCCATTTCATACACGGCCACGCCGTAGGGAGTGTACATGAGTGAGTTCGAGTATCATAGAGTTATAATAAGTGTGAGTTGAGTCCTATAATATCACGTGACTCGAAAGCTAAAATTTAGGAGATAGTGTGTATCTCGGGCTATGTAATAATTGCCTGCGTTATGAGATTTATTCAGATAGAGTGCATATCTTTATTGATAATTGTTATTTTAGTAGAAATTATAGTACATACAATAGCACTGCTTAACACAAAACCCTCAGCCGATCAACGACTACCTTACTTAACCATATGGCCGAAACCACAATTTAAACCGGAACGGTTATCCCATTTTATGGACATAATCTTTTCATCTAGCAATCCAGAGCATCACCTAGATACAGTCTCGTTCCATAGCTATCTATATAAAGGTTAGGTTTATCATTTTCGAGTGAGACTATTTCCTCGCTACAGACTACTAAAACGCAAATTCACGCCTCAAACTAGGGCTGGAATGATTCTTTTACTTTGGATACAGTTACTAGGTAGTCTTGAGGTTTCAACTAATTTCTACTGTGGACATTTTGTCACTGATGCAAAAACTGCGATGATCCCCTTATCGTCCAACAGGTGTATTAGTGCCCACTGATTGCGAAAGTTGGTAGAAATTAAACATAAAAAATAGAGTAAGGATCGAGGACCGGATTGTCGTGGTAAATAAACTAAATAAATAAGATAAAAAAAATATATATATATATATATATATTATATATATATATATATATATATATATATATATTAATTATATTATATATAATATAATTATAATATTATATATATATATATATTTATATATATACTATAAATTATATATCTATATATATACTATATACTATAAAAAATATTATTAATAATATATATATATATATATATTTATAATATATATATATATATATTATATATATATATATATATATTATATATTGTTATTAAAAAAATATATATATATATTAATATATATATAATATTACTATATATATATATATATAATATATATATAATATATATTTATATACTATATATTATATATCTATTATATATATATATAATCTATATATATATTTATATATATATATATCATATTATATATATATATATAAGTATATATATATTAATATAAATTATATAGTATACTATATATATATTATATATATATATATATATATATATATTATATATACTATATATTTAATATAAATTATATTATAATATATATATTATATATATATATATATATTATATTATATATAGTATAATCATTATATAATATATATATATATATTATATATTATATATATTATATATAATTACTTTTTTTTTCCTCTTCCCAGGAAGGGTTCTTCATCCTGTCAGCCGCGCAAGCATCTTCTCCAGACAATCGCCTCTCCCTGCCGCTAATTCCTCTTCTCTTTAGCACTCTCATATTTGGTAGCTGACATATTTCCAGAGAGTCCTCCACCGACTCCGCCCATCTCTTCGGTCTTCCCCTTGGTCTCTGCCTCTGCTGTTCATTCCAATCTCTTTTCGGCATTATGCTCACGTGCTCCATCCTCTCCAGATGTCTCCTACCATCTCATCTCCCCAATCCATGCTTCAGTTTAATCTTTCTTCACGCCCTATATCTCTCTATCTACTTCATCTCCTTATTCTTCCTCTCCTACTTTTCATCATAATTCCTTAATACCGCTCATACTCCCTCCGTTTGTTTCTAACTTCTCCTCGACTTCTCTTTGTTGTCCATGTTTCCGCCCGTAACAGAAATGTCAGAGTCAGTAATAACGTTTAAAAGTCTTTTTCCTCTATTCGATATGTTTCTTCTTTTCCAAGTCATGGGTACCGTTTCAAATAACTAATTCCATACTTTTCCATTCTTTCGCGTAGCTCTCTCCACCACTTCTCCCCTTCTGTTACAAACATCCTCCGAGATATTGGCAGTATTTACAGCTTTCCCTACTCCCTGTCAACTCACAATCCTACCCCTTCCTCTTTTTCTCTCTCTGTTATTGTTAATATCTTGTCTTATGTACGTTCATTCTGATCCCTTCTTCCGCTTCCAACCCCGCAAATCAACTCCACCCTCCTCGAATCGTCTTCTCTCTCTCGTTCCAACTAATGTCAGCATCGTTCGCATCTGCTATTATGTTCCAAAAAAACAAAACTATCAAATTTCCCAGTCTCTCCCTCACATTCCTATCACCTACGTCTAATTAATATAAACACAGTTTGCCAAAAACACTCCCCTGCTTCACTCTGTTTTCACCTCAACCATCTATAGTTCGAGCACATCAGTTCTATCATTACAGCTTGCACTTGTCATACATATTCTGATCGCCTTCTTCTATTCTACCCTTTTCACTCCATAATTCCTCTCATAGCCTCTCTCGAGCTTTTTTTCCTTGGCACCGAAATTGAAATTGCCTTTTGCAGATTGCGGGGGTGGCCCTTGAAGGCTACATAGAACTCTTTCCATATTTCCATCATCTTCTTCCGGACATTGCTTATTTGTGATAAGAGGTTCGTCTTCCTCTTCTCTTCTTTATACCTACGTTTCTTCTCCCGATCCCTGGCTCTACCTTTATCTCACACCTACTTGCTCCAATATTCTTTCGTATATTTTCATTAGATGGTCCATGCAGTGAAATACCTCTATGATTTTACCAGCTTCCTGCATCTCCTTACTTTTATATATCGTATTGCTATTGCTTTGCCCACCTTTTCCGGCAACCTTTCCTCTCTCCAGACACATGTTCATTCATCTGATGAGTTCTCCCTCACAGCTCCTCTCCTCCCTCCACCACCTACTGCACAGCCACTTCATTCTCTCCTAGGGCTTTATCCTTCTTCATCTCTTTTTATAGCCCCTCAATATTCTTCTACCGGTTATCTCTCTCGCCTTCCTCCTCCTCTTCCTACCTCCCTCTTTCCTCTTGTTCTTTGTATACATTTATTCAGATCTTCAATAGTATTCGGTCATCTTATCCATTTCTTCTTCGGTCTCACAAGAATCTTTCGTTTCTATACTTTTTATATTTCTAATTAAAAGTTTTTTGGTTTTCCTTATCGCTTTCGAATCTTAAATAGCATTTTTCTTCCCTCGCAAACTCTATCATTATTTCCTGCCATTCTCTCCTCTCCATTCTTTTGCCCTCCTCTTTATTCTCTCTGCTCTCATGCCTTGTCAGTAATTATCCTCCCTTGCTGCGCTGTTCTTTTCTTTTCAGCCACTGTCCTTCATTTCCTTGCTTTTTCCTTAATTGCTTTTTACACTTCTTGTTCTTTCGTCCACATTGGTGTACGTCTCTATCGCCTAGTACTCCTAACGCTCTTTACAAGGGTTTTTCTC
>JABUQX010096762.1:22500-25000 GCA_015478945.1 Trachelipus rathkii
TATATATATATATTTATATATATATTATATATTATAATTTATTAAATATATATATATAGTATATATATAATAATATATATATATCTATATATATAATATATATATATATATATCTATATATATATATAATTTAATATAATATACTAATTATATATATATATATATATATATCTATATATATATATTATATATATAATATTATATATATATATATTTATATATAATATTATATAATTATATATACATATATATATATATATATATATATAATATATATATATTATATTATATATATTACTATATAATATATATATATATATATACAAATATATATATAGTATATATAATATATATATATATATATATATATATATATTATATATATATATATATATATATACTATAATATATATATATATATTATATAATAATATATTTATAATATACTATAATATATAATAAGTCTTACGTCTTCTCTCCGAAAGACTACGCCTTTTAGCTGAGACATGATGTTCCACCGTCAGTCCTTTCCAGAAATACACCATCCTCTCTCAACTCTGGACCATCGCGTCACAGCTCATGTTTGCTCAGGTTTCTCTCCACGCAGTCTCCCTTCTTCCCCTCGTCTTCCTCTCGTCTACTTCCCTCCCACATCTCTACTCAACCTTCTCACTCGCGACCGTGGCCGGCATCCTAACTATATACCCCCACCATCTCAGTCTCGCCGAATCTATCCTGTCCAACACAGATATTACAAAACAAACTCTCTCCTAACGTCACCTCGTTCTCACTCTATCTCTCCTCGTTTTTCTCACTATCGTCCTTAACACTTTCGTTTCAGCAGCTTTGAACCTTTTCCCTCCCTTGTTGTAATTCTCCATGTTTTTTGTACATACGTCAATGTGGGTACCAGTATATCTATCAAGATATTATCTTCTTTTACTTTTATATCCATCCGCCGTCTTTCCATAATTGGATACAACGCTCTCATTGTTCTTCGATTTTTCCAATTCTTGCTCCATCCCGTACTCTATCTTCTCTTGCACATAAAACTCCACCAAGGTACACAAACTGATCCACATTTCTCAATCTTTCATCTCAATAATGAGCTACACTTCTCTCTCATATTCTCTACCCATTCTCATTATCACTGTCTTTTCAATCATTTTCTAAACCAACCTCCCTCAAATTTCTGGCAAAACTCTCCATAAGTCCTCTCAATACTCCCTCCTCCCTCCTCCCTCCCCCCATTCCAGCAAGCCAAACCCTCCTCTTACACCATTATAACACCGTACAGATTCGGAAATTCTTCTTTAGCCTTTCTGATCACTACACCCAAGTAAACTATAAAGAATAGAGGAGATAGGACACTGCCTTGTCTCACTTCCGTCACCACCTCAAACCGTTCCTTACTTTCACATCCAGTTTTCACTTTACATTCGCACCAACGCTATCAAGCTTTCTGTTGCTCTCCTCAATTTTTATCCTCCTCTTCGCTACCTTCCCCCCAACATCCTCCAAATCTGCTAGTTGTTCCGAGTTAAATGCCTTTCTAAGTCCATATATATGCTATATTATTAAATTGCCAACTTTTCTTCAACGCTACTCTTAAAGCAAACAACAGGTCTGAAGTACATCTGCCCTTACTATACCCATGTTGTTCGTCTCCCAACTTTATCTCTATGACTCCCCTTAATCTTTTTTCTAAAATCCTTCGTCGCTTTCGCTATATTATCCAACAAAGCTATTCCCCTATAGTTTCCACACTCTCCGGTATCTCCTTTTCCTTATAAATGGCTAAAAATAACTATTCTCTCTCAATGCTACCGCAACTACACCTCGACAATTTAACATTATTAAGACGTGCTCGCATTATGATTCTTGCTTCCATTCTTTACTTTTCTACCAACTCCATCGCAATTCCATCTTCGGTCCGGAGCTTTCCATTTTTCATTTTGAAAAGCCTCCTTATATTCTCCCATCGTATCGGATTCATCTCCTCAATCTCCTCACATATTGCTTCTCTTCCACATTCGTCCCTCCTTCTACACTTAGAAATTCACCAAAATATTCAGTTCACGCTCTCATTTCCTCTTCTGTGTTTACGTAACTCCATCTTATTTTTGATACTATAGGAGCTTCGTCTTTATTTTTATAACCTTTTTGCCAGCTTGAAAATCTTCTTCTTTTCTCCCTCTGCATCCTCTCCCAATTCTTCTGCCATCCTTTCCGCCATCAGCCTTTTTGCCTCCCTCTTCACTATCTCTGCTTCTTCTCCTATTCGTGTTCTTCCTCTCAACCACTTTATTCCACACATAGCATGTTTCTTCCTCGTTCCTCAATATATAATATACATATAATTATATATATAATTTTATATATAATATATATATATATATCTTACTATATATTTATATATAATATTATATTATATATATATATATATATAATATATATATAATATATATATATATACTATATATAATATATATATATATAT
>JABUQX010096763.1:12500-19154 GCA_015478945.1 Trachelipus rathkii
AAGTATGTTATGTTCATAGTTTAGCTTTACAGAGAATACAACTTTACTATGTTTGTATTTATCCGTTAGGTATTATGATAGTTAGGTAAGGTTATGTTAAATTTTGTTAAATATTACTATGCTAATGTAAAAAAGCTTTGTTGCGTTAGCTTATACGTTGGTCAGTAAGATAATTAGATAAGGTTATGATAAATTTTTGTTAAATATTACCATGTTAATGTAAAATTAACATTGGTGTGTTAGAGATATGCTTGACAAAATGTGAATAGGTTACGTTTTTGTATGCTAAGTTAGGTACTTTATCTGTTGGTTAAGCTGGAACTTTGTTAATGTTAGCAGTTTATTCGTGCTTAAGGTGTGTTAGGTTTGTTGTTGCACATTATATTTTTAGTTCAGGTGTTGCTATGTTCAGCTTTATTAATGTGAAAACTTTGCTACGTTAGCATATATTCGTTGATTAGTGTATAAAGAACGTTTTTTTATGTTTATGTTTATCCAAAATGATACTCGAAATGTAACTTGAAACGATAGATCAATAGATCATGGGAAGGTGGGAGGAGGGTAGAGAAGGCTGGTTTGATTTACTGATTTACCTGCTTAGAGTGTAAAAGGCTAAGTTTTTAAGTTATAAGAACATAAAAAGGAATAAATTTTGGTAAAATAATTTTTTAAACAAATAAAATAAAAATAAATGAAAGTTTTTGTGTTATGTTATACAAAATATGACTTGAATCAATAGATCATGAATGAACAGGAGGGTGCGGAAGAGGGTGGTTTGATTTACTGATTTACTGCTTTAGGGTGTGTAAAAATGTAAATTTTTTACCTTATAAACATAAAAAGAATTAAGTTTTGTGTTATGTTATACAAAATATGACTGGAATCATTAGTATAGATAGTAGATTCAATAGATCATGGTGGGGTGGGAGGGTTGGGTCGGTTGTTTGATTTACTGATTTACTGCTTTAGGGTATGTAAAAATGCAAATTTTTTACGTTATAAACCTGAAAAGCATTAAAATTTTACTAAAAACAAAATGTTTTAAACAAAAAAAAATTTTTTTTTGAAAAAAATAAATTATTTTTTATAAAGTAATTAATATTTGAAAATAAGACCTTGAGTCAACTCAAGCACTGTGTTCTTCCTCCTGTCCTATTTATCCTTCTTCTTCTTCTCTCCAATTTCATCTTTCTATGTCAATTTTCAAAGATTTTGGGGCTCAGCCCAACACGCATCGTGAGCGTTAGGCGCACACGAAACCTCGTGTGTTGACGAAGTTACCTTATCAGAAAAGTGTTTACCGAGTTTCATCCTTCTATGTCAATTTCCAAGGGTTTTGGCACAGCCCCATCCCTCAATGGGCGTAGCGTCACGTTACCTCTAATGCACTGAGGATACCTTATAAAAAGGGTGTAAACCAAGTTTCATCCTTCTATGATCATTTTCAAGGTATTGGGGGCACAGCCCCAACACCATATGGACATAGCGTCACTTTACTTCGGCTTCAGCAAGGATACATTATAAGAAGGGTGTATGCCAAGTTTCATGATTCTACGTCAATATTCAATGTTTTCGGGCCACGTAGCTTCGTCTACGACGAGGTTACCTTATAAGAAGGGTGTATACCAAGTTTCAACCTTCTACGTCAATATCCAATGTTTGGGATCCAGCACCCTTTACGGGCGGTGCATGGCCACGTAACTTCGTCGTAGACGAGGTTACGTAACCCCTAGGAGAGAGCCAAATTTGAAGAGAGATCCATGTCTCAAACTCTAGCTCCGGTCTTGGTGCGGTGTGGCGGTGCGGTGCGGTGCGGTGCGGTGTGACTGACTACGGTGCGGTGTCAACGCTTTGAACAACAATTATACATACATAACGCAATGTTTATTACTATATATTATATATATATACTATATATATATATATTAGTATATATATGAGGTGTATATATAATATTATTATATATATATATTATATATATATTATATAATTTTTGTTCTGATTTTTTTATTGTTTTTTATTCTTTTTTATGCAGATTCCAAATATGTTTTAGTTTTTCTCTAGCATCGGCCGTTTTTGTGTTACGACGGCAGGAAGTATTTATTGGCATCTCAATTTGTATGGTGGTTACCGTTACATAAAAAAAAAAAAATTTTCTTCTGACTTTTTTATTTCAGTTTTTTTATGAAAATTCCAAATATGATTTTAGTTTTTCTCTAGCATCGACCGTTTTTGTGTTACGACGGCAGGAAGTATTTATTAGCATCTTCTCATTTTGTAGGGTGGTTACCGGCATGGCGCTGTGTATAAGTCAGTTGCCATTAATGGTTTATGGAAGAAGTTTTCATCAAGAATATATATATTAAATATATATAATATATATATTATATATTATATATAATATATAATATATATATATTATTATAATATATATAATATAATATTATATATATATATATTATATATATATATATATATCATTGTTTAACCTCATTCTAGTGCAATAATATTGAAGGTGAGGTACCAAACTTAAATATCTTATAATTTTCAGAATATTAGTAATAATATAAACATTTATAAAATTACAAGTAGACAGAGTAAAACGTTGCCAGATTCATTTTATGTGTGTGGATATTATGTTAGTTCTAAGCAATATTTCCACCAAAATTGTGAAGGGAACCAAGTATTGGATAGCGTACAGGCTATTTCACCAGGATATTCAGACAATGGAAAGGCGATACCAGGGACGTTGGGATAGTGCCATGATGGGTGATTCTATATGGTTTTTGATAAAAGTGAACAAATCGACTCCCAAGAGAAAAGCACGATCCACAAAGCACTTTTAAATGCAAAATAAGCATGTTTTTGGCATATTAAAGCATTGACTTTTAGTTTGGGGATATTAAAATGTATGTTATCAAGTAAAAAGTCTGTTTTAAGTTTCTGTTCGTAAATTTAAACCTTCAAATAGAAAAATTGTAATAAGTACCTACAGTGTAAGCTCATTAACAAACCATAAAAATGCCAAAACTTAAGTATTGCAATAACTCTCAAAGTATCGATGATAGAAAAAATGAAGGTCATTTCTGTTCAGCGTCAAAAAATATATGATTCAATAAAAAAAATAAAATAAAATTGTATTACATAGTGTAATTAACAAATAATAATAAAAAAATAACCTAGGCAATGATACCTTAAATATTTCGATCTACCCTTATTTATTTATTCATTCATTATTTTTTAATCATTTTTTATTTTTACGTCTCGCACGCTAACCTTACCCGGGTAGATATATATACGCTGGAAAAGTGAAAGTAAAAGTATTTCACGGCTCGATCTCAAGGTTTTTAACTACGAATCTGCTATATTACTACTATCACTAACAATAAACAAATCACCACAACAACCTACAAACAATTTATCCGTCGAACATTAAATTACGCCTCTCCCATATAGCACCCACTCCTGACTAAGAATAACATGAAAAAATTAAAAATAACACAAAACAAGGAACTCTGAATAATAACATCTCTCCAACAACATCTACACGAATAAACAAAAATTCTACCCATTAATAAACACTTAGAAATGATCGTCACGCAATTCTTTGTCAAAAAACAAACACCCCAACACCCATGTCATACCGCATTCTTTAATCCTACCTATCACAGACTTAAACAACCTCCTTCCTTTCCAGCACTACTCTATAAACAAATCCTTAACAATATCCTACTTCCTCAAAACAACACAACATATACCGAACATTTCCACATACTCCTAACCGAAAACTACCTAAGAAACAGACCACCTAAAAATATACTAGATGAACATCCACCTAAAATAGCTCCAAAGTTAAACTCTCTCCTTAGAACCATTCAATCATCCCTGGCCAAACTAAGATGCGGTCACCATCCAAACCTACAACATTATAAATACAGATTCAATCTAAAGGTTCAGGAATAGAATATCATTGACAGTATCCAAGCTAGCCATCTTGATAATACCGCAATTATTACTGGCCATAAGAGTGGCTTAGTTATTTAACTAGAAGAATTATTAAAAGGGTAACTGCATATATTTAATGTGCACTGCATCAGAATGAACTGCTATTAAGAGCTATTTTAAGAAAAATGGACATGTTACAACTGGGTCGAAAAGTTTTAGTGGATCAACTGGGCAAATATGTGAAGAAAATCTCAAGGATATCCCTCAGGTAACGTTTGAAGCTGTGCAAACTCCAATTATTGATATATATATATATACCGGTTATATATAGTATATTATATATTATATATATATATATATATTATATATATATATATATATATATATATATAATAATATATATATATTAATATATATATATACTGTATATATATAAATATATATATAATATATATAATATATATATAAATATATATATATATAATATATTCAATATATATATATATATATATATAATAATTATAATATATATATATTGTATAACTTCAGTATATATATATATTATAATATAATATTGCTAAACGATCTTAGTCCGATCAGAGGCTTTTGTATGAGTATTGCAAAGAGATTAGTTCCGGTAAAGTACCTTTGAAAATTACCGACTCCGACTCCACCCTCTTCAAAAATACCGACTCCGACTCCCCGACTCCGCAACCCTGAGTTGTACACAAGGGATAAAGAACCAAACTTGTTTGAAAAAGTTGGTTCAATTTATTGTTTAAGTTTATGCCTCTGCATGGTTCGAAATAAAGGCATCATCCAAACTGCATGATGCTCCTCGCATCTTCTTCCCTGCCTTCACAAGACTGAATCTTCTAGCATATAGTGATGTGAAAGCCATTGCAAAGAAGAATGTCCCAGGTAATGCTTTCTGTCATCTACATGAAAATTTCCTATATGCAATGGCGAAAGATGAAAAACTTTCAGAAACTTTGGTCTTCAATCTATACTCCATATTAGACAAAGGAATTTCCAATCACTTATTATAAATACGCCATAAAAACATAATAATTAATAATTAATGTACGTTCACAATTAACTTTTTAAAAAAGCTTTTGCATTAAAATATCATAGAACTTTAATATCTTTGCGCTTTCATTTGCTGAATGGAAGTTTATCAGAAACTTGAAAAAAATTTCCACAGTTGAATTGAAATGCCAAGCACTTGTATGAATTTATCGACCTGACTGCCAATGACGTTGTAGAACCACCAACCACACGGCACTTTACCGTTGCAGAAATCAAGTAATTTATTGACAACTAAAAGCCAGATATTCCAGACTTCCAATCTCCCTCTCAGAGCGTTGAAAGAAGTGTAAAATTAGTAACAGAGGCTTCAAATCATGTATACGGATTTGGGAATCGGCACAGGTCCATCATTACTAAAGTATTAAGCAGAAACATGCGTCAGCCGTTTATGTCAAAAAGACATCATCATCAGTCATACGATGATATATATGAATAGGTATGCAAACTTTTCAAATAACGTTTGATTGCATTTTGGCAAAAATATCCAAGGAAATTGGTAGTAAAATAATATGCCTCATGTGTTTCATTAAATATGCATTTGAAAATATTTTACTATCCCTTAAGTTTTATTCACTTTTAGAAATAAAATATGAGTAATAATTTATACTTAATGTAATAAAAACCTATGATGTGTGTTGATTACAGAAACTGAGTCAAGCGAAATTAGCATTCTCTATAGGAACAATCTTTAAATGCAAATCCCCAAGCGAATATTTATCCGATCTTTGTGAAATTTTGTATGAATTCCCATTTCAGTTAACCACAACTACTTTTACCTTACGATCTTTGAAATTAGAATATTGACCCACCCTAATATATATATATATATATATATATATATATATATATATATATATATATATATATATATATATATATATATATATATATATATATATATACCACACGAGCTTGAATAGCTTTATTCTATGAGGGGAACTTTTTTAGGCAATTGATACCTAGGATCCGAACGAGAGATTGAACACGAGCATTTGCCTTGTTCTACCAAACCGATTGAAAACGGGTTTTATGTCTCCAATGCTGGGCAATTTCCGGAGTCAATCAAATTCCACCAGTCAGGGGAAATTCCTAAGCCAAGTCCAATTCAAAGACTGACGTGTCCCCGATACACGGCGTTCGAAAGTGTGCAAATCAAAGGTAGTTGGGAAAATTGATAAAAGGAGTGCTCCAGACTTTACCAGTGGAGTACATGTAAGATTGAACATTTTATGGCACGAGCACCTCATTGGAGGAGGTATGCAAAGAGAGATCAGTAGAACATTGTCCGTTGTAATAACGACAATATAAAGAAAGCGAGGCAAGAATTCCACGGGTAGAAAGAGGCTGGAGAAAAAGTGACTAAGAGTTTATAAGCAAAAAGCCCTAAACTCCAACTTAAGGAGCGCTATGTAAGTGTACCCACATCAGATGTGTGAGGCATACTCCATACAAGGGCGAACGACACTCTTATAAAGAGCAAGCAATTTGAGTGCGTGAAGAAATTCCGAAGGCCTCTCAAAACACAACCTCTGAGCTGTTTTGAAAGAAAAATAATGGGATCTTTCCAATTAAAGTCACGAGAAAAAAAAAACACTAAAGGACAGACGAAGGTTTGAGTTG
>JABUQX010096764.1:0-7500 GCA_015478945.1 Trachelipus rathkii
GAGCTCAATCGGACTTTGGGGTGTCCGGAAGACCATGAAAGAATGGTACGGAAGGTGAATTGATTTCTGTGAGGAAGAGGTATGTGTGTAAGTATACTTTCTTTAAAACAAGAAGTATTCATAAGTATACTAGAGTTTTTTACAGGTAAGATGGTAATCGCAAGTGAAATGTATTGATTGATTCTGCGTTGGGTGAAGAAGTAGGTTGAAGTATGTGTTGGATGTTTAAATCGAAGAGGGTTTAGGAATGGGATATCGGATCATTATGTTGTTTTATGTAAAATTAGGTCGTGGGGGCTTTGGGATGGGGAGAAAGCAAGTAAGGAAGGCTCTTGGTAAGAAAATTTAAAAAAAGGTGGAGGAAAAAAAAAGTTTTTTTTTTAATTAAAAAAAACCCCAAGATAATAAGGACAATTATTTAGAAAGTTGCAAATAAATCGTTGAATGTGAACAGTTGAAACTAACAATCTGAACAAATGAAGAAATCGGTCTGTTAGTGTGCAAAAGAGTATGTCGGATGTGCTAAAGGTAGAAAGTAAGAATGTAACAAGTGAGTGTGTTGAATGAAGAGGTGAATGCAGCGGTTAAAAGTAAGAAAGAGCGTGGGTTAAATGTACTAAAGAAACGATGAGGTCAAAAAGAAAAGAACGCTTTGGAATTATATAAGGAGGGATAAAAGAAATACTAAAAGATGCATAAGTAGGAGGAAAAAAGAAATAAATGAACAGTTTGGAAAGAGGATGAACGTGAATTTACAAGGGAATAGGAGCTCTTCTGGAACGGAAGCGCCGAAAGGTCAAGAATGAAAAAGGAAATCTGCCTTAGAACAATGAATAGGGATGGTCTTTTCGTAACTGATAAATGGATAAGAGGAGAGTGTGGAGGGAATCTGCATAACATTCTGCATAACATTGGCAGTAATGAAGAGGTGATAGAATGAATATGTGTGTGTGTGTGTGTGTGCAAGAAGGAATAGGTATTTTGGGGATGAGGTCATTATAAAAAGGAGGGTAATGGGTAAAGTGAGAGATTGGAAAAATGATCAAATTTGCAGGTATAGATGGAAATTTATTGGATGAGAATGATGCACGAAGCCAGAGGTGAGATGGCATTGAGGGAATATTTGTCGCAGGGTTGTGGCCCACCTGGTCCATCAGGGATGAACTACACATTGTCCGAGATGCATCAGTGAGGGGTTCTGTGAGTCTGGTGAACACATAGGGTGATTTTTTTCTGAACTGCGCGACGAAGTTCATATACATGGTATAAGGGGCGATAAAGGCTGGGCTTTCTTTTCGACTTTCCGTCATATTCTTCATAACAACTTTCCTTCGGTTCATTAATGCATGCTTATCCCAGTCATGGGAAAGAAGGAGGGTGATGATGATGATGATTTTAGATGATATATATATATATATATATACGTATCAAATCATCATCATCATACCCTCCTTCTTTCCGGTTAATGTAATCATCTTTGATCCCAGGTCCTGGGGAAAGAATGGGGTGATGATGAGAGGGATTTGAATGATAATATTATTATAGTATATATACGTCATCAAATCATCATAGTCTCATTGGCTATATCCACCTCCTAAGGTACTCTTCTTTCCCCAGAAGGACTGGGATAAGATGCATTACATGGAATCCCGTTTTTGGTGGAAAGAGAGCAAGTTGTAGAAAAGAAACTCGACGAAAGTCGAAAAAAAAGAAGCCCAGCCTTATCGCCCCTTTATACCCATTAAGTGGGAATCGTTCGCCTAAGTCAAGAAAAATTCACCCTGAGTGTTTTCACAGACGGGCGACGACCCTCAAACAAAAATGGCATCTCCGGACAATTGTGAATTTACTCCCCCTTGGCCCGTGGCCACAAACCCTCACAAATATTCTCAATCACCATCTCACCTTCCGGCCTCTCTTAGATCAATTTCACCAATAATTTCAATTTCTTAATACTCCGCAAATTTAATCAATTTCCCAAATCTTCCCTTCACTTTACCCATTACCTCCTTTTTATAAATTCGACCTCACCCCAAAAATTTACCTTATTCCTTTCTTTGCACACACACACAGCACAACATTTATTTCACTAAAATCACTCTCTTTCAAATTACTGCCATGTACCGCCCAGATTTTCTAAGTGTTCCACCCCACACCTCTTCCCTCTTATCCCATTTAATCAAAGATTTACGAAAAGCACATCCCCTAATTCATATGTTTCTAAGCAGATCTCCTTTTTTCCCCATTTCCTGAACCTTTTCGCGCTTTCCTTTCCAGAAGAAGCTTCTACCCTTTTGGTACTCCACCCAGGCGCACTCCCAACTTTGGTTTTTCATTGTTATTTCTTTTTCCTCCTAAAAACTTATGCATCTTTTTGAAAGATTTCCCTATTTTCCTCCTTAAATATAATTCCCAAAACCTTTTTCTTTTTTGAAACTCAAACGGGTTGACTTTGGTTTAAAGCATTTTACCACGGGGTCCCTTTTGCTACTTTTTAACGCCTGGCATCACTCTTCATCCACCAACTCAGCTGTTAACATTCTTATTTCTACTCTTAGCACAATCCCATACTTTCTTTTTGCACACTAACAACCGATTTCTTCATTTGTTGCTTCCAGATTTGTTTAGTTTTCAACTTGTTCCCATTCCCGATTATTTGCAAGCTTTTCATTAAATAATTGTCCTATATCTTGTTTATTACTTCTCACCTTTTAAATTCTAACGCAAGAATCCTTTCCTTTATTGCCTTTTCTCAGCACTCCAAGCCCACTAACCTAATTTACATAACAAATAATATCGATGATCCCATTCCTAGTCCTCGCTGATTTAACATCCACACATACTTCAACCTCTTCTTCACCAACGCCAGAATCAAATCATACATTCACTTCGATACCATCATCTCCTGTAAAAATCTAGTAATACTTATGAATTACTCTGTTTTAAAGAAGTATTACTTAAACACATAACTCCTCTCCTCACAGCAAATCAATCAACCTTCCCTAACCAATTCTCATTTTCTCCCTGACACCCACGCAACCTTAACACCATCCCTTTTTTTGACCCCTTAAAATCCCCAAACCGTTTAGCGTCGCGCACCACAATCGAATTGAAGCTCCTATCCAAACATCATCGCAAAATATCCCCAGAAAAATCGCACTCTCGACACTTCAACCATTACCCCTCAGATGGACCATATATCAAACCAAACACATACTTTGGCACGCTTTCCAAGAACTTAAATTTAACCACCTTCAGAATTCTAGTAACACAACAAACTCTACCATATCTCTGTACACACGGTCACTCATCAAATTGCATATACTTTTGGCCATCAGCCATCTGTTGCGTGCCGCCCGCTCTGTTACTGCCTCGCGCTCCCCGGCCCCCTTTCGCCCTCCCGCTGCATGCCCTTCGCAACACTCAGACTCACCGCTTCCTTAATCGATCTCCTTCTGGCACACAATGACTTTCCCCTTAGCTGAACACTAAGAATACTAAATAGCAAACGACCAACTAACACTCTTAGCAAGATAACTGCTAACACTTAACAAAGGTTTCGCACTTAACACCAGTAAAAGTAACTAACATGGTATGCAAAGCGTAACCTATTCTTATACTTTCTCAAGCAATCCTCTAACATAACAATGTTCATTTTATATTTACATGGTAATATTTAACTAAATTTATCACAACATTGGTTAACTTATCATACTGATCAACGAAATACTCTAACGTAATAAGTTTCCACTCAATAAGCCTAACATAGGTAACATGAATACAGGAAAGTAATGTCAAAGACAAATAACACAACTTACACAGAATAAACTGTTAACCTTAACAAGTTCCGCAACATTAACACAGTAAAGTACTAAGTTGAGAATACGAAACTCCTCGTGAAGATATCACAACAGCGTAGAGAGGTGGGGCGATGTCATCGTATCAGCAAAGCGAAAAATATCCTACTGAAAAAATAGAGTGTATATACTCCTTAAAGGTATGAGATTCTTTCTTTCAACCAATCAGAAGAAAGTAAACCAGAATACGACGTACGAACGAACCATATCAGTTCATAAGAGTATATATTCTCGTTAGACAACAACAACACACAAACAACAACAACAAAACACAACAATAACATAGTAACAAAATATAGTTCTTTATATACTATCCAACGAATATATGCTAACTAACAAGGTTTTCCCATTAATAAGCTAACATAGCATTAACCAGAACTAGGAACATAAATGTAAATGACAACCTTAACACAATATTACGTCTGAATAAACAAATAACATTAACAAGTCCATATCTTAACAACAAGTAAAGTCCTAGCAAGCGTGCAAAACGTAACTATTACACCTTTTCAAAACATATCTCTAATATCACTGTTATTTTTACATACACTATTGATTCTATTTCGTATTTCGAGTTTCATTTGGATAAACATAGCAAAAAAAGAGTTCTCTTTATATAAAGCAGCGAATATTGGCTAACATAACAATGTTTTTTAGCAATAATAAAGCTAACATAAGCATATATGAATTAAAGAAATAATGTACAAGACAATCTAACGCACACACTTAAACACGAAAAACTGTTACCTTAACAAAGTTCCACTTAACACCTGTAAAGTAACTAACATTTGCATATCAATACGTCAACCTAGTTCATACTTTTTTCCAAGGCATATCTCTACATATTAACGTTAATTTTACAATTGACATAGTAATATTTAACAAGAATTTATAAATAACTTGTCTAATTAAGCATACAGACCCAGAAATAACTGTAAACTAAAAAAGTTTTATCCACATTAACACAAAAAAATTCTTTATATACTAACACGAATTATGCTAACGTAACAACGTTTTTACATTATTAAAGCTAACTTATAACCTGAACTAAGAATAATATGTACAAGGCGACAGAATAATACACAACTTAAACCGAGATACAACTACTACATTAACAAAATTCCGCCTTAACAGCAGTAAAAAGTACCGTAGACACTTTCGCAAAACCGTAACCTATTTACACTTTTCAAGCATATCCTCTAACATATCAATGTTAATGTTACATTAACATCGTAATATTTAACCAAAAATTTAGCATAAACCTGTCTAATCTCATACTGACAAAGAATATAAATGCCTAAGGTAAAATTTTTTTACATAACTTCCGTAATATTTTAACCAAGAAATTCATCATAACTCGTATAATCTCTAATCCCCAGTGATATTGCACATAACAAAGTTTTTAAACAAGCATAACAAAAAATAACAATTTTATCCTGACATAGCATAAAAATAAGTTCTTTTGAATAAAATATCACGTAAAGTGTAATAGTTTACGGATTTTAAAGCAGTAAATCAAGTAATCAAACCACACCCCATCCCCTACCCATCCCACCTGTCTGTGATCTATTGAACTATTGATTTTCAGTCATATTTCGAGTATCAATTTTGGATAAACATACATAAAAAATAAGTTTCTTTATATACTAACCTACGAAAATATATGATTAACCAACAAAGTTTTAGCATCACTAAGCAACATATCAACCGCAACTAAGACTACTAATGACTAATCGCAAACCTAACATACTCGCGTATGATAATCAGCTAACATCTTGAAAATTCCCTACTTATAAAGTAAAGTAGCTAACAGGTCATACAATACTCGATTTGTTTCCCTTTCGCGCATATCAGCAACAGGTAAAGACGTATTATCTAACAAAATCCCTCAAAAAAGTGACCAATCTACCATGGACCAACTTGAGCTATGAACTGACACTATCTTCATCAAAGTATCACACGTTTCGAGTATAACATTATTTGACCTATGAATAAACGTAGACATATCAAATTTCTAGGGCAAACCTAACATTACTTAACAAAAACTTAACCTAGGCTCACGTTTCTAACACATCATCGAGTTAACACAGTAATTCTTCAAAAACTCATCATTCTCTAACAAATCAGTGTTATTTTTCACATTGTCATATTAATATTTAACATAACGTACTAACTTACGAATAAACAGTTTTCATTAACCAAGAGTATCTAAAGCAACACATTACCTTCCGAGAAAACCCTGAGGGAGGCGCCCCTTGAAAGGATATGAATCCTGAGAGGGGGGGATCACCCCGAAGGGGTGTAAGCGGGAATTACCCCTCATCCGGAGGGCATTACAATTTTAGTAAAAAATATGTCTTGAATCAATAGATCAATAAATAAATCACAAATGGACAGGAGGGAGGCGGGATGGTGGTTTGATTGATGGTTTGAATTTACTGATTTACTGCTTTAGGGTAATGTAAAAACGTAAATTTGTAAGTTATAAACAAAAAGAATAAAAAATTTTATTTATTTATTTATTTATTTATTTATTTTTTATTTTTATGATTCTGAACCATTATTTCGAAATCTACAGCCAATAACAATTAAAGACACCAATATTGTATAATTACACAAATATTTAATAACTCGGCACCGCACGGGCTCCAGCACCGGTGCCGTCAACTCCTACTCCTCTGAGTCAGACTCCTTCTCCACTCTTTCTTCTTTATTATCTTTCTTCCTTCTTTCAATCTCCTTCGACCTCTGTTTTGCACTCTGTGTCTTTTTTTTCAAGTTGGGCCCCTACGGAAGGGGGCCTAGACACCTATACGGTCTTATAACATCATATTCGAGATCTACGGTCTCGATAACCCAATATAAGCACACAATATTTTGTTATACGAAAAGTTTATTAACTCGCACCACGTGGCTCCAGCAGATGCGGAGCCAACTCTCGATTCATTCAACTATTTCTAAGAAAATCAACTCTGAATCTCTCACCAAATTTTAAGCAATTTACGAACACTTCGATTTTTTTATGGGGGGTTGGGTCCGCCCTTCGGGGGACTAGTGGGAACGTAACTTCGTCTATGATAGGTCCTCACATCTACGCACCCTCCAAATTTACCCCTATATGATAATCTAACCTATGTAATATACGTATATCGGAGCCAAAGGCTGAGCGGGAGAGGAGCCGGGAAGCCAAAATCATTTCACGTACATATATATATTATAGTATATATATATAGTATATATTATATATATATATATATATATATATTATATATTATTATATATAATAATATATATATATATATATTATATATATATATATATATATATATATATATATACCGGAGTCGGAGTGCGGAGCGGATGGGACGGAACAGGAGTCGCCTTTGAGGGTGGAATCGAAACCGAAGTTGGAGGCAGAGCGATGCAGCGCGATGCGGGTGCGTGCGACGGCGTAGCTGCGGTGGGTGGCGCGATGCGGTGCGTGCGGTGCGGTGCGGTGTCGCGATGATGCAAAAGTCCTGCAAGGAGATGCTGAGGAGACGCGCAGAGGGGTTAAAAAAACACTCCGAATTCTATCGAGTTTAATATAATAAATTACAGAACAAAAACCAGACAAACGCAGACACAGACAAAACAGCACAAG
>JABUQX010096764.1:20000-25000 GCA_015478945.1 Trachelipus rathkii
AAGAATCTTATTTCCCAACCCAACTCTCTTTCCTATTACTGTTTCCGTTTTCAATTTTCAGCCAAAGGTGATTGTTGTTGCTATGTACAAAATGATGATTTTTGTTTATGTGTATCTGATTTCGAGTCTTCCTGATTTTCTACTTTATGGTTCAAGCTATCGAGTCAATGCATCACTAAATTCATCTGTTCTGTATATCAGTCTCCTAACTCAATCGACTATTCTAAATTCTTCTACAATTTAAACTCTAAATTACAACATATTGTCACTTCTTCGCGTTTCTCTGAAATCATTATTCTTGGTGATTTCAACGTTCACCACCGCCAGTGACTGTCCTCTAATTCTCAAGATACAGATGTTGCAGATCCATACGAGTATCTCTGATCATCTTGGAGATGAGCCTAACATTCTAAATCTTTTCATAACCTCTAATCCTTCTCCTTATTCTGTTAAACTCTTTCCTCCACTGGGTTCCTCCGATCACTTCCTTATCTCGGCATCCTGTTATATCTCATCAAGGTTTCCGTATGAAAGACCCCGCCTTCGGCGAAGAATGGTTTTTGACACTTCGGTACTGCCAACTGATCGGATTTACGATCGTACATCTTTAATTTTCTATGTAATGACTAATGCTTCTGTGGGAGGGGTCCATTGCGGTGTTCAGAACGCATTGATGAAGTGATTCTCTTTGCATGGAGGCGTACAATCCACATTCGTTCCCTTCAACTAAACTCAACAAACCTTGGTTTGTATCTGTTTGTTCTTGTGCTATTAACCAAGGGAACGTTGCATTCAGGAATTACCGTCAAGATCAAACTAAAAAAGCTCACGCAACTTGTATTTCATCCCTCCCTGAATTGGGCAAAATCTACTCTTTGTAACACTAAAACCTTTAAAACCTTCTTTCTCTGTAGAAAGTGCAATAATCTTTTTGGTTCCTCTTCCTCTCGTCCTTTCTGGTTCCTCTCCCTCCTGTCCTTTCTGGTATTATTCAAAAAATGCTGACTTTAACTTTGCTTCTTCCCAGCAAAAAATTCCTATAATATCCCATCCATTCCTATCTTAATTAAGATAGGAATGGATGGGATCCTATAAGAATTTTTTGCTGGATTCTTCTTTCCCTTCCCTAATATCTTCTGATGGTATAACTGTCGTTTTATCTTCTCCTAATGCTGAACTCTTCTCTCAAACCTTTTGCCTCTAATTTCAAGATACCACGCTCTAGCTAGTAATACGCTGGAATACGTGCATGAGAGGGGCCGAATGTGGTAACCATTAAGGGTGAATTTCGTTAAATCTTTTCCCCGCCTCCGATCACCTACCAGCACCAAGTGTGCGGAGTTGCCCTAAAAGATTCCTCTGCTATACCACAATTTTCTCCTCTTTTCAACTCATTTATTCATAAAATTGAAATTTCTTCTAGCAATATATCTACTCTCTTTCAGTTTAACACTAAGAAGGTTTACAGTCCTGATGGTATTCCTTTTGTGGTTCTCAAAACTTGTGTTTCAGGATTTGCACCTTGAATTGGTAAATTATTTCGTCTCTTCTCAGTCTGTCTACTTCGACCTACCCTTCCAGTTGAAAACGGGCACTCATTCAGCCTGTACTGAAAAATGGGAACTCCTTTAAGCACTCATACAATCGTCCTATCACTTTAACCTTGGTTTTTTTTCTAAGGTTATCCTCGAATCTATCCTTAACAGGGAGATTTGGAAATATCCTAATTCTTTTAATCTTACCTCTGACAGCCAATATAACTTTTGTAAGAAACGCTGTACTGTAACCTTTTCCAATTTATTTCTCATTCTTGGTCCCCTACCCTTAAGTTTGAGAGAAGAGTTCAGCTTTCGTAGAAGAAAAAACACGTCTATCGGAAGATACAAGAAGAGGGAGAGAGAAAAATGCAAAGTTAGAGTTGACATTTTTTTTGGTAAAATGTCAAGAAGAGCCTGAACAAGAGGAATTTGAAAACTCATTGTATTTTCAATAGAGAAAAAACCTTTTAGCATGACAGAGAGAAGATTTTGCACTAATCCTGGATGAAATATAAGTTGCATGAGTTTCACGAGTATGAAGACGAGGATGATCCAAAAGACAACGACCCTGTAGTGAATAGCATGAAAACAAAATTGAAGGGAAAGAATATGGTATGCTCTCCTCCATACATAAGAAAATTACTTCGCTTATGCGTTCTTCACACTCAGAGGGACCCCTTCCCATTGAAGAAGTAATCATTTCACGGGGAACCAAAGAGGTATGACCCCAAGTCCGACCAGTTAGCAGCACCGAAGTGTCAAAATGTTTCATCTCGGTAGGAGTGGGTCTTTCCTGCATGAGACTCAGAGTGATAGAAACTGGTATAGAGGTAAAAAAAATGATCAGAGGAACCCAGTAGAGGAAAGAATTTAATAGGTAAGGAAAAGGACTGAAAGTTAAAAAAAATGATCAAGTATCTTGGCTTCATCTCCCAGATGATCAAGGATATTGGTAGGGAGCTCCAGCATCTGTTGGAGGATATTTTCGAAAGATAAATATTGGGCTAGTTCACCAGCAGTATCTTGAGAAATAGTTATTAGCGTTGGGGAACATTGAAATCATCAATATATATATATATATATATATATATATATATATATATATATATATATATATATATATATATATATAGCTTTCTTTAATATATTTATATATATATATATATATATATATATAAAATTCGAACATTAAGATTAAAATAGTTTATTGCCAATTTTGCTATACTGTAGTTTGCTGTAAATCTGAATTTGCCTTCAATAAATCACTTTGATTATTTTAAATGATTTTTTGGTCCCTACCAGGATTCATTTATATCTATATATATATATATATATATATATATATATATATATATATATATATATATATATATACTTTTTCACTATATACAACTACACCTATCTAACAAATTTTTCAAACATATTTCGGATGGTTTTAGTTGTTTATACATATATATATATATATATATAATATATCTATATATGTAACCTATATATATATATACTTATGTATGTATATATATATATATACTTCCCTATGTATATATATATGAGCCAGGCTACGATGAACGGAATGCATAAAAGAAGTGGAAAAAAGAGAGAGAGAAGATTTAGAAACAGTTAAAGGAAAATTTTTAAGAAACATCAAACTTGCGCAGGGATTAGAGAAGTTTGGGGTGCTGATGAAAGGAGATGGATTCTACTAGAGAGGAACTTTTGTTTCAAGTGCAGAGAAACTTTTTGAAGAAATAGTAGTACCAAAAATTTTTAATTTAAACAAAAAATTAAAAAAGGTAAAATCAGTTTTAATATAGAGGAGGGGTTGAATTTCAATCTTGATTGCGTGCATAAAGAGTTAGTGGTATTATCATTTTAGTTTGGTTATTTGTATAAAGAAGATAGAAGAATGGACATTCTGCAGGTGGGAGTCAATGATCAAGAAGGGATGGATCGCTTTTAAATGGCGTCCAGCTCAGCTGTTAGGCTTTCACTTGTGTAACAGGAGCCCAGGTTGAAATGCACAGGAGTGGACCGTCTGGTGGCAATTTGATTGCTCTCTTTGTGAAACAAACATGAATAAAAAAATTAGGGCACCACTCGATTAGGGCTTTTTGCCCGCGTGAGTGACCAATTGTTAACTGTAAAATATAACGTATATATACTTCATATATATATATATATATATATATATATATCCTCTTATATATATATATACATATATATATACCACTCTATATATATATATTTACTCTGCTATATATATATATATATATTGATAAAAATACCTATTGTAATTCATCTGCTAGGTTGAACTGGGCCCCTAACGAGATGAACGCGTATGGCGTTTGACGCACGCCTGATGGACTTAAGAAGAACGCGTCAACCATCCTGTGGTGAAATAAGCACCACCTACAGAGCTGCACTCCTCCCGATGTTACGCTCCGGGCGCAGGATCAGGAAGACTACCGCACAAGATTGAAAAAACACTCAGAATTCACCACAGGAAGGTTTGACGCGTTTCTTAGCTTTTGGTCCATCATTGCTGAACAGGTTATCCAACTCAGAGAGGCTGCGTATGTACTATTAACTTTACACGAGAGTGGGTGAGAAGGGTGAAACGGGTTTGTCTTATATAACTATATATATATATGTATATATATATATATATATATATATATATATATATATACATATATACTTATATATCTTTATATAACTTAATAACAACGCCTTATTATATACTCTATATTAGTAATAAAAAGAGGAATAAAAATGATCATTACACTGATAGCAAATTCAAAATATAAAAAGATATTATTTGATTTATTTAAAAAAATCTTCATCTTGATCTTTCAATAACAAAATGATTGATATCTTCTTTCGTTTATATTGACTGGTAGTTATGAGTGAACACTCATTGATTCGGTTAGGTTTTTTTTCTCCACTGTAGAATTAAAAAATGTTTCGAGTCTTTCAGAGTGAGAAATATTTTTTGGAGTTTACGTTTTGTTGAGATAAATGTTAATATCTTTATCAAACCAAATGTGACTGTACAGAATAAATTTATTTACAAAATTTGTAAAATATTTAACATATATCGATAGAATGAGTGATCTTACTTTAAAAATAATTAAATTTATTGACCTTCCAACTTGCTCCCTAACTGGTTTGAAAATTCATCAATAGAAATTGTAATTGCCCTATCTATACCTTTTCATTCTGAACTGATTCTCACAGGAGGCATTCTCATTTCTTCATTAACAGGAAGCAGTAGTAGTTCTGTTGCAAGTTTCAAAATCTTTGAAAATGTTTAATTGATATTTACCTAGGAGCATTTGCTTTCACTAATTATGGAGACAAAAAGTTGGTATTATAAGTAAACTTGTAACTATTGTTGCTTTTGATTACAAACTTCAAAGATCTGTTATTTTTTTTTTTTTTTTTTGAAGAGGGTTTAATATC